>MU832094.1:0-87570 GCA_029204225.1 Diphasiastrum complanatum | reverse complement strand
GACCAACACAGGGGGGGTAGCATCACATGGGGGCAAGTACAGAGGCACATGGGCACTGCGGGTGAGCAGACCATGGGGCCAATGGGAGACCAACACAGGGGGGGGAGCATCACATGGGGGCAGGTACAGAGGCACATGGGACAAATCCGGACAAGTACACCGTCACATGGGCACTGTGGGGAGCAAACCACGGACCCAATCGGAGTGGCAGCATGTGGTACAGGTACGTGGAGCATTAGCACATCACAAATAATAGGGACAGGTACAAGGGCAACATGGAGGGATCATCAACAACTGCACATGGGGAACAGGCTGTGGGGTTAAATAGGCACTCACGAGGTTGTGAGAGCCAGTGAGAGGCTGAGAGAGGCTGTGAGAGGCATTGTGAGAGTTACTGTGAGAGGCATTGTGAGAGCCCGTGAGAGCCAATTCGAGAAACAAGGTGTCGTGAGATGGCAGAGCGCATACCACCAAGGCCTGAGGGCGAAGCCAGGAGGAAGCTCGAGGAAGATGTCTGAAGGCACAACGAAAGGCATTGGAAGCAAGAGGCAGACATTGCAGAGATGCTGCGACAAACTCGGGATAGGACACCCAGAGCTACAGATCCCCCGCCCCCGCTGTGGCCCCTGCTCCGCTGTCAAGCTGGATTTGGATGAGCAGATCGGAATGAACTTCACACAACGGCAGCTCATCATGGTCAGGGAAAGGGCTGCCCGCCGTCGGGCTGACCAGGAGGCAGCTAGGGGTAACCGGGAGGTAGAGCGAGAGCGACATAACAATGCTCCTGACGAGGGGCGAGGAGTCAGTGGAGGATCCATAGGAATGTTTAGCATAGATGGGATCTAGCTGTATGTGGCTGACTGTTGTTATGTAATGTTCATCAGTAGATGAGGCAGCATTTAGTGTCTAGCATAGTGTAAAGAACAGCCCCAGCCATATGTGGCGGGAATACGTATTGTTATTTTGATACATCTGATGAATTAATGTACGGTGTGTTTTTTGTGCAATGCGTGCCTTGTGTATTGCAATCTGATGTATGTGTTTATGAAATGCTATCAGGGGGGTTGTATTTCTGTGTTCTGCATATGCTCTCAATCTCTGTAGTAAAAACTAATTGAAAACACGCACACACCATTTGAAGTAAAACTGCAAGTAGAACATCACAATTACAAATTGACAAAATACACATTGTGCAGTGAATAGAATACGTCCAACACTGAATATATATATGGAAAATGGTCTGAATACAGTGTTCGACCATCTGGTCGCCAAAGATGGAACATGATATGAAACTGCTAAAAATAAAACAATAGAGCCACAATCAATGCTCTGGCTCTGACTCAGACGAATGCTCTGGAGACAACTCAGGGCCCCGAGCTGACTCTCGCAGCCGATATCTGTGCCTGTCTGGAGCAGGCATGGGCTGTGTATCAGAAGAGGAGGACTCGTCACTAGCATCATCCCAATTCTGCCTCCGCATCAGCCCCCAAGCAAGCCAAACCAGCAACACCTGCTCCAGCTCGCTGTAATGCTGCACCTCTAGCTGTACCTGGAGCCCTGCGTGGTCGTCCCTCTCCTCCCTGGCAGTTTTTGTGCCTTGCCTTTCTTGTTCGGTGCACCCCTTGGGCCTTCCTGGTCTCTTGCGGACCAAGAGGAGCTGTCAATGTCTCGTCACCCCCATGCAAATCACCTGGCTGGCTAGGTTGGGCCCAAGCTGACGCCGGCTGGGATAGGAAGCAAAAGAGGGAACTCCCTGTGCAGCTGAGCGAGGATGATGAGCTCGTGGAGTGTGTGCCCCGTGGAGTGTGTGCCCGTGGGGCTGCTGTTGGTGGAGGAACTGGCTGTGCAGGAGGCGAGTACAGCGGCGATATGTACTGAAAGGGGCGCTGCGGTGGCCGGTACTGGTACATCCTGGGTGCTGCCAAAGGGGGAGCCAGTGGAGTGGGTGCTGCCAAAGGAGGAGGACAAGGAGTGGGTGCTGCCACTGGAGGAGCAGCTGGAGGAGCCACTGTGGATGCGGGCGCTACGAGAGAAAACTTGGGCACAGATGGTGGCCTGCCATGGAGACCTTGTTACGAGCTCGTAACCAGTGTCGAACCCTAGAGAACACAGATAGGTCAGATACCACAGTCAGGGGTCGTGTCCAGCGTACATGACCAACAGGGCAAGACAGTGTGAGTAGTGTGCCCCAGCACGGTCCATAGCCATGGCGGGCCTAACACAGCCTAGGGACCCTGTCAGCAGGATAGGGCCCCCAGTTGGGTCCCGACGTGCAATCGGCCCACGTCAATGCCACGTGGCCGACACTTGGCAGTAGCATGCTACCAGTCCTCACACTGGGCTAGGAGGGGCTTATTCTATATCAGGGAGTAGGCAAGGTTGGGTGGATCAGTTAGTGTTTGCCCTACTGTGGTGTTAGGATCTATTACACTGGTATCAGAGCCATCTCCATCCTAGGGAACTCAGTTTTCAGCAGTGGAGAAAGTAGCTAGATTGCTCAAAACTTCTTCAAGTTCTCAGAAAGAAATAGAGGAGGAGACTCGCTGTAGGAACAGTCTCCTACTGAGGAAATCTTGGTGGATTTACTTGCTGGTCAGAGAGAAATTAGTTAAAATTTCTAGAACAGGTCCAGCGCTGTAAATTTAGTCTTCATCTCTGATTTTTGCCATCAGATTCAGGGAATCAAAGCGGATTTTTGAAGAGAAAGGGTGGTGCTGATCCATCGCTGAGGGATCAGAAATCTACCTCTGAAATTTCAGAGAAATCTAAGGAAATTTGAAGGGTTTTCAAACACTTTTTCTTAGCAGGGCCAGCGCTGGACAAGGAGATGAAAAATTAGTTTTTCATCACTGTTTTTTAGGATTTTTCAGTAGTTTGAACATCAAACTAGATTGCCACAGACCAGCGACCTACTACTTGAAGTCAGATCAGAGTTTCAAGCAAGTTTTGGGCCTTGAATTTCAGAAAATTGGGCCAGACAGGTGGCTGTCCAGCCAGCGAGGGTAGGGAGACACCAAAATCAGAAATTGAAATACTTTTTTGGGTCTCAAATCAGAAGTAGACGAGCCAGTTGGTTTGCAATCAGACCAGCGAGCTACTATCCTCAGAGAACCGAAAAATTTGGCACCGTTTTGAAGCTTCAAACTGGCATTTTTTGGGACAGCAGGTCTGAAATCTTGGGGAAAAGAGCTGAAAGGGTTCCTCTTCATTCTTACTTTGGAAGTACAGTCCTCAGAAACAGCTAAGTCATCTTTCCTTTCCCTTGTACAGTTGTAAATTAGTCTTTTAGACTTTTTTTTCCTTCAAGAAGTTAAGGTAGCTCTCTTTCAGTTCCGAAGATGACCACTCCTCAGGGACCTGATCAACCCCAGGAGAGAGACTTTGACGAACTTGAAACAGAAGCCTTGGCTTACAGAAAAGGGAAGGAACCCATGGAAGTGGAAGAACAGGAACAGTTCGCCGAAGAACTCGACGAACTGGTTACCAAGGAGCAGTTTCTCCAATTGGTAACAGAAGTGGATGAACTGAAGTTGGCATTAGCCAATTTCAAGTCCAATGTGGACGACTCGTTCGCTGAACTCAAAAGCTTGATTTTGAGTTCCGCAAAAGAAAGCCTTCCCTCCACTTCTCAGTTATCCCCTTCTCCACTCCCATCAGTTTCGGGTGAGACTTTACGGTCTCACCCCAGTGTTTTTAAAGATTTAAAACCTCCTACTTTTAATGGGGAAGAGAAGGATAGAAATGCAGATATTCTACAAACCTTCCTCAGCAAATGGAAGAACATTCATGCTCTTAAACAGACCCCTGACCATTTGCAAGCAATTGAGGCCAGTCTTTCCTTAGGGCCTATGGCCTATAAGTGGTGGTTAAATCTCCAGGAGACTGGGCAGACTCCCCGGTCATGGAAAGCTTTTGAAGAAGCTTTCCTAAGAGAATTTCTACTAGAAAATGAACTGGATAGAGCCTGGGAAGCCTGGGAAAGATCAGTAATGGATAAATCCCTCATCCAATATGTCTCGCAGTATCGAGAAGCAATTTTAAAGATTAAAAATATGGATGACTATCAGAAAATCAGGGGATTTGTCCGTGGCCTCAAAGATGAATATAAAGTAGAGGTCCAGAGAAACTCGCCTACTACCCTTGAGCAAGCTCTCAGATATGCTCAAATCTATGATGATTCAGTGAGTAGGAAGAAGGCGAGACAACAGCCACTTTCTGAGCAGCCTTCTCAGAAAGACTTTCTTAAAAAGAAAGAAAGAAGACAAATTTAAAAGTGAAGCTCCTCAGAAACGCCCTTCACTCATACAGCCCTTAAAACCAGATGATTTTGAGAAAGCCAAACAAGAACGTTTGTGCTTTGTGTGTATGGGCAAGGGACACACAGTCAGACAGTGTCCCAAGGGGCCTTTCACTAAAAAAGATAAGAAAGATAAAAAACAAGTTCATCTTGTTCAGACTGTATGTTTCCCCAGTGACTCGGCAGCTTCCGAGATCAAAGTGTATCATGAAGATCATGAACATTGTTGCCAGTTGACCTCTGCAATTCTAGCGAGACCCTTCAGTTTTGGGCCGCATGACCTAGTACGTATGCATGGGAAAGTTGGTAACCAGTCAGTAAGAGTCATGGTTGATGATGGGGCAACCCATAATTTCATCAACCACACCCTGGTTAAAAAGCTTAAACTACCAGAAGTACCTAGTCAGCATAGGTACATAGTTTCGTTAGCTAAGGGTGAAGATAAAAAAATATGGGAAACTATGGTAAGTAAGTTAAATCTTGGTATTCAGGGGTACCAAGATGAAATAAACTTTCAAATAATGCACCTGGATCGAACAGACATTGTTCTCGGGAGAGATTGGCTCTACAGTTTAGGATCTTCCCTCCACAGAAACTATCAGGAGAACACCCTCAGCTTTCAGCATAAAGGCCGAGAGATCCAGTTGCATGGGGAGCATGATGTTCCCAACAGCCCTATGGTCTGCAGTTCAGAGCTCTGTCAGCTAATCGGAGACGAAGACCATCAGGTATTCTTATGTGACTTTCAGTTTATTCCTGAAGTTTCTATTTCCAGTTCTATTCAGCAGAAAATCAGTAAATTAGAAACTTTATTGTCTAAATTTAAAGATGTTTTTCCTGAAGATTTGCCACATGGTTTACCACCTAGCAGAGACGTAGATCATGTAATAAACCTAGTACCAGGTATAGCACCTGTTTCTAAACCTCCGTATCGGGTCAGTCGAACAGAGGATGAAGAAATAACTAGGCAGTTAACAGACTATCTTGGGAAAGGCCAAATTCAGACCAGTAGTTCACCATGGGCCTCACCAGTCCTATTGGTGAAAAAGAAAGAGGGGTCTATGCGTCTTTGCGTAGATTACAGAGCCCTCAATAAAGTCACAATTAAGAATAAATACCCTATGCCTCGGGCAGACGAGTTGTTTGATCAACTCGACGGGGCTAAGTTTTTCAGCAAAATAGACCTCAGATCGGGATATCATCACGTCCGTATAAAATCGGAAGATGTCTCGAAAACAGCTTTTAGGACTTGTCACGGTCATTATGAGTTTAAGGTGATGCCATTTGGGCTCACAAATGCTCCAGCTACCTTTATGACCTTGATGAACAGTGTCCTCAGACCATACTTGGGTAAGTTTGTAGTCGTATTGTTAGATGACATCCTCGTCTACAGCAAAACGAGGAAGGAGCATCTAAAACACCTCAGAAAGGTGTTTCGACTGCTCAGAAAGCATAAGCTTTATGCTAAACAATCCAAGTGTGAATTCTTCATTGAAGAAGTAGCATATTTGGGTCACATTATCTCTTCAGATGGGATTAAGATGGACCCAAATAAGGTTAAAGCCATACTCAGTTGGCTGAGACCTCAAAATATTTTGGAACTTCAGATCTTTCTTGGTTTGACTGGATATTACAGACGATTTGTCAAGAAATATGCTCAGATAGCAGTTCCTATGACAAATCTTCTTAAGGGGAAGGGAAAGGAGTTCATTTGGGAGTCCGCACAACAGGAGAGCTTTGATGCTCTCAAAACAGCCTTAGCTACAGCACTAGTTTTAAAAGTCGTCGACCCCAATCAGCCATTTGTAGTCGAAACAGATGCTAGCGACTTTGCAGTAGGTGCTGTGCTAACTCAGGGTGGACGACCAGTTGCGTTCGAGAGTAAAAAACTCGAGCCAGCTCAAACTAGGTACACTGCCTATGAAAAGGAACTCTTTTCTATAGTCCATGCCCTTAAGACTTGGAGGCATTATTTGTATGGTGAGGTCCTGACAGACCATGAGAGTCTCAAATACCTTTGCAATCAACCTGAGCTTAGAGGTCGGAAAGCTCGTTGGGCAGAGTTGATGCAAGAGTTTGACATGTCTATCAGATATAGGCGTGGAAAATTCAATACAGTAGCAGATGCCCTTAGCAGAATGCCTATGATAAACAAGCTAAGTTTTACTCAGATTCGTAATGAGTTACTTGAGTCCTTGAGAGGGAAATGCCAGCATGATGCATTACTATTATCTGGAACTCAGTCCAAAACAGACAGTTACAAACTCCAGAACCAGTTCCCGGGGCTGGTGCCAGTTCATCCAAGAATACGGCAGCTTCTGTTGAGGATGATGATGATTCCGAGTATACATCGTCAGATGACGTTGAGGATTCTGAGCCTGTATTACCCAAGCAAACCCCAGTGGTTGAGGGTCAGTTGACTCAAGGATTCAAATGGAAACAGTATTCCATTCAGGATGCATACTTGCTCTATAGAGATAGAGTATGTGTCCCCAATTCAGAGGATTATAGGCAGCAGGTCCTATATGAATGTCATGACAATCCTAGCGCGGGACACCCAGGCATACAGAAGACCTATGAGCTTCTTCGTAGGCAATTTTTCTGGCCCAGTATGAAAAAGGACGTCCACCAATATGTAAGCAATTGCCAGAAATGTCAAGTAAATAAAGCAGAGCGTTTAAAGGCAGGAGGGTTGTTGCATCCCTTAGAAATACCAGCTGGTAAATGGGAGAGTATCTCCATGGATTTTATAGTAGGCCTGCCTAAAACCCAAAAGGGTAATGACGCTATATGGGTCACAGTTGACCGTCTGACCAAAATGGCTCATTTTATTCCGACCAAAACAACCGTTAGAGCTCCAGAGTTAGCGAGGTTGTTTGTAGACGGGCTATTTAAATTGTACGGTCTACCTTCCGGCATAGTCAGCGACCGGGACAGTAAGTTTACTGGAAATTTTTGGAGGGCAGTATTCCATCATCTCCATACTAAACTTAATATGAGTACCACCGACCATCCACAGACGGACGGTCAAACAGAAAGGGTAAATCAAGTGCTGGAGGATATGCTTCATGCATACGTCAGCAAGAAGCAGACTAATTGGGAGGAGTATCTCTCGATATTAGAGTTTGCTTACAACAGTACCAAACATTCAGCTACGGGATACAGCCCATTTATGCTGATGTACGGTTTTCAGCCACGCTCACCCACAGCTGTAGGGTTTAAACAAGAAAAAGTTGAAGCAGCCAGAAACTTTTTAGAAGACCTAAACCAGATGATAGAACATGCTAAGCGTAGCATTAGACAATCCCAGGATCGAGCCAAGCATTATGCAGATCCACACAGACGGGATGTGCAGTTCTCCACTGGTAAGAAAGTCTACTTGAGAGTCCCAGTTGACTCTAAAACCCTCAAATCAGGAGTGTGTGCTAAGTTGTCTCCAAGGTATTGTGGTCCCTTTACCATCAGTAGGAGACTAGGCGAGGTCACCTATGAACTAGAACTCCCACACAGCAGTAAGGTTTTTCTAGTCTTTCATGTAAGTCAGTTACGAAAAGCCTTAGCCAGATCAAACAATCTGGTAGGGGACAGTGTTCTAGTTCTCCCATTGGATCCTCAACAACCTCCACATGAACCAGAGGAGATTCTTGATAGTAGAGAGACGCGGACTCGTCATACTCTATACCGAGAATATCTGGTTAAGTGGAATGATCAGCCTGTTGAGAATGCCACTTGGGAAAGAGGCAGCGTCCTTCGCAAGATTTTTCCAGACTTTGTCTTAGAGGACCAAGACGGTTCTTAAGGGGGAGGGAGTGATACGAGCTCGTAACCAGTGCCGAACCCTAGCGAACACAGATAGGTCAGATACCACAGTCAGGGTCGTGTCCAGCGTACATGACCAACAGGGCAAGACAGTGTGAGCAGTGTGCCCCAGCACGGTCCATAGCCATGGCGGGCCTAACACAGCCTAGGGACCCTGTCAGCAGGATAGGGCCCCCAGTTGGGTCCCGACGTGCAGTCGGCCACGTCAGTGCCACGTGGCCGACACTTGGCAGTAGCATGCTACCAGTCCTCACACTGGGCTAGGAGGGGCTTACTCTATATCAGGGAGTAGGCAAGGTTGGGTGGATCAGTTAGTGTTTGCCCTACTGTGGTGTTAGGATCTATTACAGACCTGGTGCTGCAGAAGTGGACGGCGATGGAGGGGCTGCAGGCCTGAATGGCATCGGTGGCATTGGAGGAGTTGTGCGGCGCACATATACCCTCTGAAGAGCTGGAGGAACTGTGGGCACCTCGTGCGGCTGCTCTCGCTATGACTCTGTGTATGGCATGCTGGCAAGAGATGAAGGGGGTGCCCTGACACTCGACATCTGTTGGGCCTCTGAATCAAATGTGGCAATCAAGTCGTCCAGTTGGGCATCTGAATACAAATGCTCTGGGCTCTGGGCCTCATCTTGTGCACCATCCACTGAATCATCATGTACACCAACCTCTGAATCATCCCGTGCCACATCATGTGCACCCTGTAGACCCTGCATGGCCTCCCAATCTGTGCAATCAAAGTCATCTCGTGCCTCCTCTGGTGTGCTGTCGTAGTAACGGCCATGACTCTATGCTGCACGCATTCAAACATCTGCGGGACCGGCATCTAAACCACTCTGCCCTCTATCAAGAGCCTCCTCCATCATGTCGACATAGGTAGGTATGCCACTGGCCCCCCCTGTGTGCCATGCCTGTCTGCCGGTATAACCTGTGCCATGTGTCCCACCTCTGCCACGTGATGCACCTGTGACCCCTGCCCGTGGCGTGTGCCCTGCACCTGTATAATCTGCCTCATCCCTCTCTGGTCTGGCAAACACAACCCGAATGGGCTCATCCTCGTCATGCTCATCCTCTGACACTGGCTCATCTGCCTCATACAATGGAGGCTCTCTGTGCTCAAGCCCAAGCTCTCTCTCTCTCATCTCGGCAAGCTCCCTCTCTCTCTCTGCCATCAACTGTGTGCCCAGGTCATCTGCAGGCATGGGATGTGTGCCGTCCGTAGGCAAGTTAACCTGGCGCTCCAAATCAGATATCTTCGTCTGCAAGACCAAAATTGAGCGTGTCAGGAAAACAACTTGATCAAAAATTGAAACCTACATTTTAGTGAGACGTCAACCAACATGCAATGGGAGAATAGCTTTTCACCTGCAATGTGCTCGTAATGGTCGGCAGTCTCCTGGCGAGACGTGCGTTGGTGCTACAGAACACCAACCGCTCCAACTGACTCACTGACAGCCTGTTCCTTCTCGTGTGAATGAGTGCCCATGTGCTCCAATTACGCTCACACACGGAGGCAGCGCAGTCCTGTAGTACGTGCAATGAAATGGTTCAGCACACGTGCACGGGTGGAACGTCAACGAAACACAGCAAGGGAGGATGAGATGAGATGCATACTTGTGAAAGGACCCGCAGTGCAAGACGCTGTATGGATGGATAGGTGCTGCCGAACATGGTCCACCAGGTAATGGGGAGCTGCCTCCTCTCTGGATCCTGAGCAGCCGGGCGACCGAACGTGCCCATGCCGAAACGAAATGCAGCGAGCTCCTCCATGAGCCTGATAGGATCCAAACCTATGTGTGGACCCACCCTGTGAATGTATTGAAGCCAATCGGCCTCGAGTTCCCTGTCTGCGATCTGTGTCGGAGAGAGGAAGAGGGGATGCAGCATGTGTGCAACGCTGTGGATACTCCTGTGGAAGTAGTTCCACCGCGTCTCCCATATGAACTTCAGCTCTGTCATCCTGCAGTTGAGAGGCATGTGGTTTAGGGCATTACGAAAAAACGTAACATTGACAGAAAAACAAACTAGCAACCATTGAAAAGATAAAGAACAATTACAACACTGTACCGCTTACCTCTCTGGCTGCAAGATGGGCAGCTGCAGGAACTGTCCAATCCGGTCCATGAGCTCATACACCAGTCCAAGTCTCGACCCCTCGCTGTCAGCCATGCGGAGCACAATGTAGAATGGTCGAAGCCATCCTAACAATGTCTGTGCATCCCTCCAGAACTGGTCTCCTCTCACCGTGGAAGAAAAGTGCTCCCCATCCTCAGTGCGCGGAAACGTACTGGCACACCAAAGATCACTGGCAACCATCTGTAGAAGCTGGGCCCTGCACCTGATCAAACGGTCGATGACCACCAAGTCGAATGCAAAGCGTGTGGGGGCTGGCTTACGGAGGTCCAGATGGCTGAACACCCGGAACATGGCAAGAACACGCCTCTTTCTGGTGACAAAAGTCACCAGGAAGAGGGCCTCCCGGACGATGGCTCTAACCCAGGGAAGTGCTCCTATGTCCCCCATCAGAAGGTCTATGGTGTGCGCTGCACAGGGGGTATGAACAATATGAGGGAACTCGGCCTCTAGCAGTACACCCATCTGAATGCAATTCGTGGCATTGTTCGTCACCACCGTGACGACATGCTATGGGCCTATGGCTAGGATGGAAGACCTGATGACATCAAACATGAACTCTGCAGATATGACTCTTCCCACCCTGCTGCAATCCACTGCCCTCAAAAACTGTGCCCATGCAGCTGGAGACCAGTATGTTGAGGATCGGCCTCCTCCTGACATCAGTCCAGCCATCGGACATGATGCTACAACCATAAGTGGCTCAGTGCCGACGCAGAGGCTCCATCTCTCTAGACAAGGACTCAACCCTATCCCTCAACATGTGTGTGTGGACAACCTCTGAACTAGGGACTCTCTAGCTAGGGCTGACAGACTGTGCAAGGCGGAAGGCCCTTCTGAAGGGCTCAGAGTCGGTGATGGCAAAGGGTAGGTTCAGTTCGTAAACCAGACTGGCCACGGCCTGTGTAGCCTCTCTGTCCATGTGCGGCTGATGCGCGCCGCGAATGGTCTGCTGCACAAGGGCTTTCCCTGGTGGGCGACGGGTGGTGGACCTCCAGCACGGTGCACCAACCGTGACGAAAATGGACGATGACGCGACAGGCTGGGCACTGGTGGATGCATCGGTTGTAGACGTGGAATGGGGAGAGTGGGATGCACTGGCAGGGATGGGTGCAGCAGCATAGGTGGGGTGCACTGGTGGAGGGGCAACATCTAGCATGGGGTACGAAAACTGCTTGCTGAGGAGGTCATCCGGATGGGAAGGGAAGGAAGAAGGGATCTCTTCCACATCCTTGAAGGCCCCAGCAGTAGCATCCTGGGCCTGCTCAAGTGGCGGAGAGTCCATGAGAAAGTCGTAGACTGGGGGAGTGCGAGCAACAGTGGGTGGTGGTGGAACCGGAGTGGCAACTGGCGTACGCGATGGGACGGGATCCACCGGAATTTGAGCAGATGGGGGTGCGTGAGGCAGAACTGTCTGAGGGAGATGAGGGGCAAAGGGACTGGAGGAGGATGCACTCCCTCTCCTTGTGCGTGCCAGCAAAGCACGCAGCAACTCTGGGTCAGCCAAATAAGGAGCGGTGCAAAATCGGAGAATGCCCTCCGAAATGGTGTTCTCCCCTACCACGAGCCGCGGCCCGTAGGTGTCCGGTAGTCGCTGCCTGTCGGGGACGGTCATGCTGCCACAAGGGGCAGCATTCAAGGTGGCACCATTTTTGGCGCGTGCACTGAGCAGATGGCCTTTAAGGCGAGTGAGGGATGCAGCAAACTCGACGAGACAGTATCGGCAGCGCACGATCTTCTGACCGGTCTTGTTGGCCTTGTCGGCAACCCGCCTGACAATGTCTACCTTGTCCCACAGACCGGAAAGGTCGGATTGCACCATTGCAGATGAAATGAGGGATGGATTGCTAGAAAAAAAACAGCAGGGTTCACTGTTGGAGAGACGCTGAAAATGGGCGAAGGCAGGGCGAAGCAAGTCAGATGCAAGACAAGCCGTTGCGTGGGCGAAGGGCGACGCAAGGAATCAGAAGGCAGGTAGGCAAAAACAACAGCGATGGCAGGGCGGAGGAGGGCGCAAAACAATTTCAGATGAAATGCGAGGGGGGTGAGAAGGTTTAGGTTAAAAAAAAATTAAATTATTAAATATTAAATAAATTATTATATTGTGGTACCGCGGTACCAACATGGTACCGCGGTACCAACATGGTACCGCGGTACCAGTACGGTCACGCGGTACCGGGATCCGCGGTTGCCAGTACCGCGGGTTCTATGATATATCTATATATATATATATATATATATATATATATAGAGAGAGAGAGAGAGAGAGAGAGAGAGAGAGAGAGAGAGAGAGAGAGAGAGAGAGAGAGAGAGAGAGAGAGAGAGAGATGTCTTGAGATCACCAAAATGGTACATAATGTTAGATTTCATTCTTGAAATCATTTTGTAATGTGGAACTACTCTGCAGTTTTACTAGCATTATCGAGACAATGTCGAAGGTATTGAGATCGTCTGCAGAAATACACGTATTATCGAGACAGAGTCGAATCGATTGTCGAGGGTTCCAAATAACGACTAAAGCAAGTTGGATAGAGAAGTCTTATCCACTAAATATTTCGGGTCCAATCCCTTAGCTCCACGTGGCACTTGTCAGGTGGATAAACGGGTTGTGCCATTAACAACTATAAATAGATCAGTAGATCAGTTCATTTTAAGTTCAATCAAGTTCAGTAGTTGTTCTTCTTTTTCTCCTCTCTGTTCCGCCATACGCGTAGACTGATCGATAATAAGCTATCGCGATTACAGATTGTGTATGAGCGAAATTTATAGCAGAATTCGACATGCTATTATTATAGTGCAATCAGAGTAGACAGCGGATGTATTTTTCATCATTCAACAATACAAACTGCTTTCAACAATTTGACACATGACTTGTCTTGTTCTACTGTTTGTGTTATTCATGCCAGTAGAGAGAGAAAAAAACGACGATTACGATTACAATAGTTTCAGGTCTACTTTCAGTACCCCAGAATCGCGATTCGCTGCAACTATGATATTATATAGGTTAGATGATGCCAAAACTGAAAAGATCGGGTGTTGATAGTAAGGGCCCATAGAACCCACGGTTCCCAGAACCGTGGGTCCTGGAAACCGTGGAAGGAACCGTGGTACATTGAACCGTGGTACGGTTCCAGTATTTAATTGATTAATTATTTAATTACCAAATTCATCTGTATACAGATTTGGACCTGATTTGGACACAGATTTGGACCTGATTTATAATAGCTTTGGACAGACAAATAGGACCTGATCCATAATAGAATTTCTGGTCCAAAATAAGACCTGGTCCACACAGGCACAGACACAGATTTGGACCTGATCCATAACAGACCATAGAACCGTACTGTTAATTCACACAGACCTGTGTACTGAAAAAAAAAATTTCATTAGTTAATTAATTACCTGCCACGGTTCACACGGTTCCTGCATAAATGTTCGGAGAACCGTACGGTGTACGGTTCTCAGAACCGAACTGAACCGTTAACGGTTCATTAATTCTATGGAAGGGCCAAAGATTTTTTCTTAAAAAGGTGAATGCTACTCCAAAAATGGATCCCAAATGTAAGGCAGCTGTTGCACACGGCATTTTCAGTGGCCCCATCGGCCCCACGTACGTTGCAAAACTGTATTTTGGGAACTATAAGGTAGTTTATTGGAGAGGAGGGTAGGGGATAGAAACTACCTGAAGGAGTCAAGAGGTAAGAGAGATTCAAGATGGCAGCCCGAGTAAAGAGGATGTGGAAGAGAGTGGAAACGTCAAGAAAGGGGAGCCAAGAGGCGGTACGGGGATGGAGGCAACGAGCAGATAGTGTAAGTATGGCAACTGGAAAATTGTTGTACGTGAAGCACGAGTAAGCGTTAATCAGGCGGGAAGCTTGAGGGAAGAACTCACGAGACGACTGGCGGAAAATGGCACCGGAAGGCAATTCAGAGAAAGGGGAGCAAGGAAGTAGCCCGAGGTTCACAGAAAAACACCCAAGCAGAGGCAGGCAACAGGGAGCAGAAGGGCAGGCGATAGCAGAAGAGGAAATGATATCATTTCATTTGGGGAACATAAAAACAAAATGAAGTCCATGAAAATGACATATGACATTTCAATCGACAGCGAGGAAGGGGGAGCATGGAAGGTGCCCCAGGGAGAGAGAAGTTGAGAGGGCGTCCCGAGGGAGAGAGAAAGTGATTCCAAGAGGAAGACGAGTCAAAGAAGCAGCCCGGATCAGAAGAGGAGAGAGTAGATACATTGCTCTTCTTTATTTTCTGAACATAAGACAGGGGAAGTTTAACAGTCATGCGATTACAAACCAAGGCACCAAAATACTGTTAGAGAAGAAACAGCTTAAGTTCAGAGAGGCGTTAGACGAAATTGCGGTTGCTTGTAGTAAGTCTAAAATGGCAATTCAAACTCAAATGCATGAAGCTTGATATTTTTTCCTCAAAAGGTGAATAATAGCCTATCACTCTTGAAATTTTTTGACCCAGAGAAACTACTAATTCTCATTTTCAAGAACTATAAAAAGATCACAATAGTGCTTCGCACGACAAGACTACAAACTGCATAAATTAGAATCTTTCCCTGTATACGAGAGTGACAGCTAGTATGTTTAAGTTCCCAATACCATGTTCTTTGGCCTTTCCAGAGTGTACGATTTGGAATCAGCTTATGAAGAAAAAGTAAGCTGAGCGCTGGAGAAAGCCGAAGCAGAGCATGATATGTACTGCTTGCAACTTTTCATGTTTGAACACAAATATTTGAAAGTTTCTATAAGCTGTGTACATAATGTAAAGTTCCCCTCAAAAACCACACTTGGAGATCCATTTCTTTGGCCCTTCAGAGCTTTCAAATACCCCTCACTACAGACATCAATTCAATGTTTCATAGATTGACAATAGCAGCAGAACAAACCAAATTGTTGAGCAGTTGCTAACTAAGGTATGTGATAAGGTGCTAAAATGAGATGGGTATTCTCATTATTTATGCAACTGAATAGACTAAAAACAAGTTTCATGTCCACTTCAGATTCATAGTCAGTTTCCAGCTATAGCAAACAAAATTAGGAAAGCTCTCACACCATGACAACAACGAAACGGTCGGTTGTCGGCTCAGGTCCAATATGAGCTCCTGCATCACCAAAATTTAGAAAATATATAGATTGCACTACTTCTTGAAAAGTGGACCATGATAGCATTTCACTAAAAACAATTTCAACAATTGTGAATTGCAGAGATGTCTCATACAGCACATGACTTGACAAATACCCAATCATTGGCATCAAAAAATTTAGAATAACTAGTACTACACTGACAACACCTTTTGACACAGAAATACATGAATTAAGTCAAGGATATCAATGGACCTGGATAATTTGCCTTCAGAAGATGTTTGATAAACGTAGTTTTACCAGTAGAATATTGACCCAGCAACATAACCATTGGCTTGGCATCAAAGTCGCTTTCAGACTGCAAAAAATTAGCAAGAGGTGAAAAGCATTCTTACTCTGCATTTCAGAATATGCAGAATACGCATTTCAGAATTGAACAAAAACACATGATTGTGTGAGGTCAGCAAGAGAATAAATAAATAAGTCTTAAGGTAAGGGGTATGGATGCGAGCATGAGTCGGAGTGATTAAATTGGTCCAAATCTGAACATTTCAAGTAATATGCCATCATTTTTCATCAGTCCAGATCTCAATCATAAAATGTTCACACACACTTACAAGAGTTTGTGAGACAAAGTCGTTGAAATGGTAAGTAACCTCCAAAGGTTTTAGCTTCTCCAAGTATAGCCGCTTCAGGCCATCAATGACAGATGTCACTGACGACTCTGATATCTGTATACAGTTACAAGCACGAACTCAATCAACAATCTCTGTTAACAAACATACATGAACATCAAATATTTGTCATTCATATAAATAGTTCCCAAAAGACACCATTACTTGTATATGTCGTAAGCATTTGAAGAATTGGGTAGCTTGCTTAATGTTGATATGATCCTAAAATAATTTGGTGAAAAGCATTTGTGTCTGAGAGATATATCAATGATTTTGTCTCGATGTAAAACTTCAATTGCAAATAAAAATTGCAGAAGGCATCACTGGCTGACTTTACATGATCTTATATTTTTTCTGCAATTGTCGTTCTGGGCCTTTACAGTTTCAGTTAGGCACTCTATTAAACAAATATTTTTAGCGCGTTCAGTGAATCCAAGCTCGCAAATGAAATTAACATTTTTTTTTTAAAAAGGTTTCGAGTTTCGACCCAGTACGTTCCGGAACGTACATACAGTACGTTCCAACTGTAAATGGTCGGATTGGGTTTCTAAGGTCCTAAAGTAGGCAATTAGGTTATTCTCAGTGAGACTGTTCGTAAGTGAAGTGTACAAGTGATTGCACACTTGACATGTCACTTAGTACTTTGTAGCAGACATGAGGGTCCGGGCCGGAACGCCCGCATCCGCGTCCGGCGTCCGACCCCCGGAGAGCCGCGTCCTTTCTTTTTTATTTTTTTTTAAATTTTTTGGGCTGGACGCGTCTGGGCCCGGACACGTTTTTTGTTTTTTTTTTTTTTTTAAAAAAGAAGACGCGGGCCCTGCGGACTGTTCCGCAGAACCCGAGAGCAGGGAAAGAGGGCAGGAGAGGGAGAGAGAGAGTGAGTGGGAGAGGCATAGAGTGAGAGAGAGAGAGAGAGAGAGAGAGAGAGAGAGAGATGCACGGCCCGTCCACATCTTCCGCTTCCGCACCTGCACCTATGCCACCACCTCCAGATCCGCATCGTCCATCCACATCCTCCCAGCCATCCACATCCCGAGGCACCAGACAAATGTCCATGTCGGGATCTTTCAGAGAGGGGCAGCACAGAGAGGCCACCAGGACCATAGCACAGATGTTCTATGAACCTCCCCTTTATCATGGCATCATCTCGCATCTTTCGAGAGGCTATCTCGAAAGTTGCAATCTGCAGGCCCGGCTACACACCACCCACAGCCGACGCACTACGAGGCCCTTTGCTCCAGGACCGGGTTGCATCAGTCAGAGAGAGACTGGCCGCACTGCACGAGGCTTGGGATAGATACGGCCGTTCCATCATGGCTGATGGGTGGACTGATCGTCGCAGACGTCCACTCATCAACGTGATTGTTTCTAGTTGTTACGGCTCCATGTTCCTGCGCAGCATCGACGCCTCCGAGGCAGGGAGAGTGCATTCGGCCGAGTACATTTACGGCATCATTCGCGCAGCGATAGAGGAGGTCGGGCCACAGCACGTTGTCCAGGTATAATCTTCTTTCATTAGTTGCTTGGTCATTTACTGCTTGATGTTGATACAATAGTTTTGCGTGGTTTTCGATTGATTACAATGTGTTTCCAAGCTGTGAACTGATCGTGTGAACGTATCGCGAAAGGTTGTGACGGACAATGCGTCCAACTGCCGTGGTATGGGGGAGCTTCTTATGGCAGACTACCCCTCCATTGTCTGGATTCCATGTGCCGCACACTCACTGGCCCTTTTCCTGCATTCCATCGGGCGCCTGCCTTGGGTCAATGAGATTCTCACGAGGGCACTTGCGGTTGTGGACTTCGTCACACGCAAGCGCCGCATGACGGCCCTTTTCCGCACATTCAGCAGGTAAGTTGCTACTTATTTTTTGGCTCGTTCAAGATGCTTCTTTTTTTTTGCTCGTTTCATGTGTGCCTCTCATTCCGTTTGTCAATGCAGGCTCGACTTGAAGAAGCCTGCTCGCACCCGCTTCGCCTACCAGTTCATCATGCTTGAGCAACTACACAAGCTC
The DNA here is from genome assembly GCA_029204225.1 of Diphasiastrum complanatum. NCBI lineage: Eukaryota > Viridiplantae > Streptophyta > Lycopodiopsida > Lycopodiales > Lycopodiaceae > Diphasiastrum > Diphasiastrum complanatum. The sequence goes on along the minus strand of MU832094.1, from coordinate 69,533 downwards.
AAGGGTGAATTGCGGCACATGGCCACTTCTGCAGAGTTCACCGCCATGGACCTGTCCACGACCCCAGAGGGCTTGGCCTTCCACGACCAATACTCCCGCATCACGCCCCCTTTCAGATGATGGTTGGTCAGAGTTTGCGAGGGAGACAGAAGCTGCTGCCCAGAGACAGATAGCGCAGAGACGACTCAGAGCATCACAGGCAGGCAGTTTTTCCCAGAGACCCCCCTGTGGCAGAGGGAGACCCCCAGGCAGGAGTGTACCACAGAGGGTTCCTTCCGGCAGACCCAGAGGCAGGCCAGCCAAGAGGGGACGCACTGATGATTTTTCTAGTCGTCTCTTGGCAGGCGTTGGCCCAGACTTAGAGGAGTCCCAGATGCCTCCGGACTCCCAGCCAGACTTTGTATTTGACACCCCTGCAGATGCATCTGGCACACAGAGGGATGATTTTTTTAGCACAGACTTGTAAATACTAATACACATTTTAGCATCATGTACAGTGGCATCAGATGAGATGTATATACTTTTTTACAGTCTATTTGTGTCATGGCTAATTTATCGTGGTTGCTTACAAATGGTTAGCTCTGTGAAATTTGAATGGTTAGTCAGAAATGGTTTGCTCCGTGCAAGATGAGAGAGAGAGAGAGAGAGAGAGAGAGAGACCAGCACATCTGCATCTCATTCATAACATATGCATCATGTTCAACCATTTAACATAACATGCTAAACCCGACACCCTAACAAATGGCACAGTTAACATAACACCCTAAACCCTAACAAATCATCCTAAACCCACAACCTCACAGCCATAACCATCAAAACAAGCCACAACCATAATCATCATAACCACATCCATAAACATCATCAACCCCACCCCACGTCCTCATTGTGTCGTAGGCATTGCACCACAGGTATGTGCAGATTCAACATCAAAGCTGCATTTGTGTAGCATACACTTAAACCTGCGTAAAATGTATTAATGGTCCAGGAATACAGTCCACTGGTTCGTGAAGCGGGTACGTACCCAAGGGACCGAGCCTGGCTCGATTCGGATATCGTCCGGTCAAAATGGTCGTTCGACGAGTTAGAAACGCAATTAGGTCAGTCGAAATGGACTAGTTTTGCAGCTCTTCGTCCGACGGTCCCGTTTCTCCAAACAGGATCCGTTTCAGGTGTCGTCCGTTTCGGCCAGCGGACAACTCGATAGGAACCTGTCGGAACAGACAAGACGAGGAAAGGACCGACGAAGAACCCAGAACGTCCGTCCAAAGTTCGACGTTGAACAGGACTTCAAGGACACTTCGCGAGGGACGGGACCTGAAAACATTTGGAATCGACAAAATGGCCCAAAAATACAGTCCACGGTTTAGGGTTCTTGATACGAACTCAAACGACCGAGCCTAGCCCAATTCGGGTGTCGTTCGGTCAAAATGGCCCTTCGACGAGAAAGAAACGCAATTAGGTCACGCGAAATGCACTAGTTTTGCAGCTTTCTGTCCGACGGTCCCGTTTCTCCAAACGGGATCCGTTTCAGGTGTCGTCTGTTTCGGCTAGCGGACAACCTTGACAGGAACCTATGGGAGCAGACGGGACAAGGACCGAACAGACGGCAGGCCCAGTACGTCCTTCCGAAGTTCGTCGTCAAACAGGGCTTCGGGGACACTTTGCCGGGATGGGACCTGAAAACATTCGAAATTGACAAAATGGTCCAGGAATACAATCCAACGATTCGTGATCCTGATACAATCTCAAGGGACCAAGCCTGGCTCGATTCGGGTGTCGTCCGGTCAAAATGCAACGGGACAGAAACGCAATCAGGTCACGTGAAATGGACTAGTTTTGCAGCTCTCTGTCCGACGGCCCAGTTTCTCCAAACAGGCTTCGTTTCGGGTGCCGTCTGGTTCGGCCAACCGACAACCTCACCAGGACCATGTGGGAGCAGACAAGACGAGGAACGGACAGACGGCCTGTATGCCTGCTATTTTCCTCCAGAGTCCTCCTTTGTTGAGGGAGTTGGCTCATCTTATTTGGATCTTTCAGTGGATATCATCAAATTTGCAGAGCGGGGGCATATTTTTCTCACGGGGGATTTTAATGCCCGGACAGCCTCACGACACACAAAGTTCCATGATGTGCAGATCAGATGCAAGTCCATGCCCTTGATAGTGACAGCTTGGGGATCACCAGGATTTCTGCAGATGGACCGGGACCTATTACATCATATGGTGAGTACCTATTACAGTTTGGTGAGGCACATGAGGCTACTTCTAGACTTGGAAAGGGCCACTCTTTCCTAGTCCAATTGGAGAGATTCTGCTTCCATAAGTCCGGGATGCCCCAAGTAAGTGCAGACTGTTTGACACCATTGTCACCCCTTCAGCCTTGTATGCGGCAGAGATATGGTGTACAAGACTATCATCTTCACACTGGTCCAGCATTTCACGCTTACAGACCACCATGTTAGCTCGCATGATCCGAGCGAAGCCCTCAGTTCCACATAAGATCATCCTTGCGGAGTTTGCCACCCCCCCGATTCAGATTGAGGCAGCCTTCCAGCTTATCACATACATCTAGAGAGCCCAGGCACTTCTTGATACAGAACAGAGATATACGCGGCTTGCACTCATGTCCTCTCATCACCTGGGACACACCAGTACATTAGACGTTTTTTATACAAAGCATATCTTGACCGTACTTGGCGACACCAGCTGGGGGTTAAGCCTGACTACTACCGGACTCACTTTCTGGAGCAGGCTGCCACTAGTCTTCCAATTTTACCCTGCTATTTGTCCTCTGGACTATCACACGGTCTCCGTTTCACTTTGGAACAATTTAGAGTCTCCTCAAATCAATTGGCTATTGAGACAGGCAGATTCCAGTGTACACCTCGAGAGGAGAGACTATGTCTGCTATGTCCCTTATATGAGATAGAGTCCGAGGAGCATTTCATCTTCAAATGCCCCATATATTATGAAATTAGAGGGAGATATCACTGTCTATTCCGTGACATCCCTACTACACTCAGAGCATTGATTAGATATGAGGACTTTCGCTGTGTCGCACTTATGCCACGAGAGATGGTCTTGCTACGCCAGGATATGTACCAGGCAGCTCACCAGCCACATCCTAGCTCTCCGGCCCATTACGTCTTTCTTCACCAGGAGACGGACACGGTCTGATGACGATGACGATGACACACCACCTCACGGATGTCAGAGACAGTGTATCACTCATAGCCATGCAGCAGTTCGCACTTCCCGCCCTGTTACGAGAGCACACAGTTTTCACTCTCCTAGACGACGTTAGCGACGGTCCATATTACCTTCTGTTGCAGCTCGTATCACATCTTTTTTCAGCAACAACACTATATAATATTACTTTACTCCTAGCAGCTATTTGTAGTTTGTAGTTTACAATTATATTACTCATTTCTCTTTTATGCACAGTTTTTCTTGGAGACGTTTATATACGCTCCCATGGTTTCACATACTTGGCATGTACTCCTTTTGGTCTTCTATGCCTTTTGGCATGGAAAAGACATTAATAAAGCTTTCTTTCTTTTCTCTCTCTCTCTCTCTCTCTCTCTCTCTCTCTCTCTCTCTCTCTCTCTCTCTCTCTCTCTCTCTCTCTCTCTCTCTCTCTAGGTCCACTCAACCCTATGTGGTAGAGCCTGGTTGGTTCGCCACGCAAGCCTATGGTATGCCTACGTGGTTTGCCACATGACAACCCCAAGTCTACATAATTTGTCATGTGTCCGACCTACGTAGCTTGCCATGTGGTAGCCTGCGACAAGCTTGGCAAATAGCAGGCCCATGACATGCATATGTGGCCTACTACACAAGCCTATGGTAGGCCTATGTGGCTTGCCACGTGGAAAATCCCAAGCCTGCATGGTTTGCCACAATGAGGGGACCTCCGGCCACATTCGATTTTTTATGGCCATTTTTTTTTTTTTGTCACGGGGAAGGGGAGGATGGCTAAGTAGATCATCAATTGCCCGCTCTGAGCATCATCCACATGTCTCGACCACAAGCCGCCACCCAAATTGTTGGCCACCCATCAACGACGGGCTAACCCACTAGTATATATATATATATATATATATATATCATAGATGCCCATTCCGAACCTTCTGGTTCTGATCGTTCCATTCCGTACTTACGGAACGAACTATATTGTTATTGCTAGTGTAGTGTATAGACCGTGGTTGCTTCACCGTATGAAGAGAAATCACTGAGATGAGACGAGGCCAAAGCTCGTTGAGCTCTTGGACTGGACGATCAATGGCTGGAGTCAAACAAGTTGAGTCTGATTTGAATAGAAGACAGGATAACAATGACACGCACGGCTGTGCTGCTATTTTGCAGGTGATTACAGCAGCGACCTTGAAACTAGCAATTTAGACAATAGGAGTTGTTTACGGAGATGTAGGAACCTCACCACTTTACGTTTTCAGCAGCACTTTTCCAGTGACATCGTTCACAAGGATGTTCTTGGATCACTTTCCCTCATTATCTATACTCTAACGCTTATCCCATTAATCAAATATGTTTTGATTGTGATGTGGTGCTTGAGATATTACACAATGAAATTGATGTATACATTCATGCAGGATATATATACATATGTATATACCATAGTTGCACAGAAACGCGTTTCTGGGACAAAAACGCAAAAAAAAGAAAAAAAAAGAAAAAAAAAGAAAAAAAGACTTATGCAGGAGGATAGATGTGGGGAGGGTGTGCAGCTTGACTTAAACTCTGGAACTGACATGCTAAGATGATGGTACGCTTCTTAATTATCTTAAAGGGTGGGGCAAAACCAACTGGGAATTTGTGAACAGATTCACTAATTTTTTTCTGTTTCACAACACCAACTAAGCTTTGGAAAGAAGGAGAACAGCCTGATACATGTCAACATAAATGTTCTTTGAAGTTTAACAATTCTTTAGCATCAAAGATTCGAATCTCCTAGTTCATATTCAAAAGAGTAGAACAGGTACTATGCAGATGGTTTGTGTACAAAAGACTCTGCAATTCAAGTTCCAGGGATTGGTTATGTTGGGTCTATCAAAAAGTTCAGGGAAAACTAAGATTTGATATATGCAAAAACTACCTTGGCATAGTAACTGCTCATTATCAATGCAGTGATTTGACAGGAAATGAACACATTTCCATAGAAAACTTTGATAGAATCCAACAGACATTGTTGCCCCCAAACTGGACTACATTGTACCTGAAACATTCGGCAACCTACATAAATGAACTGCCCTTGATAAATACTTTAATTTGATACCCATATTGCCCACAAAAAAGAAAAATTTCAAAAACGCATTTTTGAATGCGTTTCGAAACGAGTTTTCAGAAACGCAGTGCAACTATCACACACACACACATACTAGTTGCTTGTGCCTGTCGATGACGGGCAATGGGCACTTACCCACAAAAAGTGTTTACATACTTTTGGAGGCTGTGTTTTATTTACCATTTTTTTAAAACCTATTTAGCTTTTCCTTTTGCAAATCACAGTCTAGCATCTTATGACACATCGGTCAAACAAATACAGCTCATTTCACAGATTAGGGCTCAAAAGGACACCAAAAAGCGAGCTTGACATTCACAAATAGATCTACATGCACTACAGCCGTAAACCGATATTCCTGGCATTCTTGTAGGCATATAGAAACACGGTGTGGCATCTAACGGCACCTCAATTGGACACCTATAGCCAAATTCACAAATAGGGCCAAAAAAGCACCAAAAGAGGGCACCACTCTAATAACTTCTTCTACGTGCCGTAACGGCCCAAACTAACATTGTAGGCATTCCCGTAGGCATGAGGAAATACAGTGTAGCACTTTACTTCGCTTCACTCTGACACCTATAGCTAGTTCTAAGCAATCATGGAAATTGAAATGTGTAGGCAAGAAAAACCTGCAAACGGAGATTTCTCGCTCCACGCTCGTTTCCCGTGCCCGGCGTCGTGCCCACTGTGTCCCCTTCATCGAATATTTAGTCGTAGGATGTTGGATTGTCGCAAATGGATCAGCATAAAAAAATTTAAAACACTTTTTCTCCTCCTATCGCATGGCAAATGTTACATACCTATGTAACTAGCAGTACTTCAGACCCCTATTAGTCCATTTAGTGTTGGGGGCTAAATGGCAAGGTACCCTTAGGATTAAGGATATGTGCCCTTAGATAAGGGCAGGCAAGTGACTATACCTTAGTTGGAGGTATAAAGTCACGTGACCCTTAAATAAGGGGTACCCTTAGTATTGAGGGTAGGTGCCTTAGATTAAGGTACTAGTGTCCTTGGTTAAGGGCAGGTAGGTGTCTATACCTTGGATGGAGATATGGAACCTAGAGAGGTGTTAGAAAGTCATTGGATGACTATTTTTCTAAACCTTGGGCCTCAACCTTGAACCATATCACTTTATTGGTCTAGGACCAAAGTATACTTGCACAACTTGGGCAATGGGACCTAGTAGGAGGGCGCCCTTCTAAAGTGTCCATTGAGTTCCCAACTCCCACAAGAAAGGCATTCAAAGAGTCATAGGTTATGGAAGGAGTCTCTTGACATTCCATAAGCCTATGGAGGCTCTTGGAGATTCTTTAACCCCCCTAGGCTTCTCTCTCTCTCATTGGATGAGCATGGAACTCCATACTGCATTGGAGGGGTCCATGGGCCATCTATATGAGGGTAGTAGGGCGCCCATTGGGAGGGAGAGATCTCTCTTGTTTGCTTTGCTTATGCTCTAGTGTTGCTACTTGTGTGTAGAGTGCTTTCTTGTGGTAGTATGCTTGAGGTTTGGATCTTGCTTATGGGGGACATAAGTAGGGTTTGGATCTTGAGTATGCTATGGAGTGTTGTGGTATGCTTGTGATTTGTTTATGGTTAGCAAGGGGGTGCTAGATAGGTCTTGCTTGGAGCTTGGATCTAGCTATGGTTGGGTGGTGAATGTTTGAGGCCAGCTTGTTATCTATCTTTGTGTTTAAAGAGTAGGGACACAGGTGGAGGAGAGATCCTTGGAGGCTTGCAGATCCTTACTTGCAGGTGGAGGCATCCTAGCTTGGAGTTGGGGAGCATCTTGAAGCTTGCAGGTTGCTTGGAGGACATTTGGAGGCTCTACCTTGGATTTGGAGGAATTCCTCACCTCTACTTGTAAAAGCAAGAATAAAAAAAATTTGCAGATTTTGAAGCAAAAAAATTTTGCGTTCCGGACAGCGTTCTGCTGTCCGGAATGCGGGGCTGGGGAAGGCATTCCACCAACAACTATGATATGTATACAACATAATAAGTTGATGTTTAAGATAATTCCCAACCTAACAAAAAAGACGTGCAATTCTCAACCCTACGGAGTCCAACCATAAAGTCTAAGACCCGTCAACTTCATTGAGCATGGCATGATAACCAAATGCTACAACATCGCTACTCATGTCATCAGTGCCCGAGAGTATGTGCAGGTCCAATACACAAACATATGTTCACATTACCTTTCATAAATCTGTACAACGACCAACATACTAAGTTTCTATCACTTCTCTGGAGGTGAAGTGCAAACTCAGTCATGATGAAGGCTAGCACTCACAAATTTCGATCGAAACTTGAAAACGTCCTCTTTGAACCCAAGTAGCTTCATTCATAAGCAGCTTTTTCTGGTTCATTTAAGGTTTGATATCCTTTCATTTAAGCTTAGCACTTGAGTACTCCAAATAGAGATTGTGTTCATCCAGAGATTGCTGTCAACAATTAACTTCTAAGTACCGGAAATACAAGAAAAACCATCTCAAAAGATTCAAAAGGAAATGATTATGCAGTGATATAGCAGCAATAAAACTTGAACGTTCAATGCGGAGAATAGTATATTTGAGAGAGAACTGTATCTCATAATGTGACGCAAGAAATGATACCATGAGAACAGGTCTGTTCTTGTAAGCTAATACCATGCCACCAAAACCTTTAATACCATTAGAACAGGTCTGTTCTTGTAACCTAATACCATGCATTTATCCAGATCATACCAGCAGTGTGCAAGGAAAAAGCATGAGGAGCTCCTCTGCTGCCACCAAAACCTATGACAGTAGGAGACCCCACACTTTCTGTCTTGGGCTTTTTGTCTCAATAACAGTTTACAAATGAATTGCTTACTGTAAATCACACCACAAAGAAGCTCTTATTCTGAAGTTTATTCTGATACCTATGAATGATTCACCAGATTGTTTAGTGAAGTTTGTAGATTAATAAAGTGCACTGGATTCTAAAACCCTTAATCGAGTGATATAGCAAAGATTATGAAAATAAAACCGACAATCTGAGAACAGAGATAATCCAAAAGCTAAAATCGGGTTTCCAATCAAACGCAACAGGTTCAATTGTAATGCAACACTCACTCAGAATAAAAGCAGCAAGAGGAACAAACCAAGGCTGTTTTTGAGATGAATGTTTAAGAGTAAAATATGCCTACAAACAACAAAGAACAGAGGCATGGAAGCTCTTTTTTAGACCTTCGGTTTGCTCTTTTGAGAGAACCATTGTGCTGTCTGTGCTTGAAGTTGTGGTGAAGTACCTGTTGGAAGTCAGAAATGAAAAAATAGCATGCCTTCTTGTAAGGATAACACATCAAAATCACTTACGCCAAACATGAAAGAGGTAGATAAAGTAAGGATCCGTATTGTGAGAAAGTGGACAAGCAATTGGCAAATAGAGATATTTAGCTTTAGGTGGATAAAATCATGAGAAGCAAACTTTTCTTTTTAACTTAAATTGTCACAGATATTACAGAAATGTGCCAAGTAAACAATTCGCAATGGAAGAAACTGATAACCAGTTCTGAGGAAGAAATAAGACACTGACCATTTACGTGCACATCTACTCTTGATCGTGCCTTACGTTCTGCCTGCAAATCACTATGACGGGCTTAACATACATACCTTTCGAATGAAAAATACTTATAAATCACTACTGCAAGTGGTCATTACGTTTCTAAAGAATCTCAAAGCAGGAACAGAGATGATGTTACAGTTTGATCAGTTGCAGTTTTCTGGAGAAGTTACACTCACTGATGAACGAAGTAGCAGGTCATCCAAACCCTCCATGTTTGGCGTACTAATGTCTTCGATTTCTGTAATAAGACAAATAAAACATTGAAATGATGCAAGTAGAAAACCGCAAATTCCAAATCAGTTGTATGAACTATTTTTGGATAACCTAAGCTTCTAGGTGAAAGCTACAAAAAAAAAATTCTTTTTTGTAGTTACAAGAGAGGCAATTAGTATGCCAGAAATTATATCATGAACCAAGACACTAAAAGAAAGGAATGAAACAGCAGGGATAAAAGAAAGTCTCACACAATTTCTAAGCTGCTATGCAAAATTATCAAACATTTCAAGAGACTGTCCTGACAGCCTATCGAAAAACACCTCACCAAAGCATTACCTTTATCTTTTAGCATGTCTCCAGTCACCTCATGTCCTGTTTGGGCAAGAGAGATAATCTGAAGAGTCAAATAGTATGTATTAGATGGACTAATTATTGATTAAAAAACGTAACATTGTAGATATGGTGGTCCTACAAAACCAAATTTCATAAATATAGCTGTCCAAATGTCAATGATTAATCTACCAAGCTCCATGCTCTAGAATATTGGGTATATGCCAAAATAAATTTCCTCAACAAAGTTTCATTAACTTCCAGGAAAGCTTGACTATAAAGGATAACCAGCATAATGACAACATCTTTTACCACCTCAAAACAATCCCGCAACATGTATATCATATCGATTATCATTTACAATCAATTCTACAAGTCAAATTGTTTCCTATCTATATCACCTTGAACTGTCAGAAATTAATGAAAGCTACTACTCTGCAGCATTACGACCAAAAACACACATACAAGAACCCTGATAGAACTAGAAGAGAAGTGACTGCATAAATCAACTGATGTAAAGAAATGATAGAATCATCTCCACGAGAATGTTGACCCATCTAAACTTTAAGCTATGCTAGTCTGAGAGGTAGCCTCTAACCAATCTGCAAACACTCTGTTAGGGACCCAACTCCCTTGGGTCCCAAACCCTATAAAAACCGAATGTTGATTGGGCCCGTTGACTTGATCAATGACTCGTGGACCTACATGGTCGCCACATGTCATGTTCCAGGATGTGTGCTAGGCTTGGAAACTCCTACCTTGGAGGTATACAAGGAGAGGTCTCTTAATCCATTCATTCTATCTACCTAGGAGAAGTGGATGGGAAGCGCTTGTGCACAGCCAGGAGGAGTGCTAACCTAAGGTAGGAGATGGCTGATGGCCTTGGCAGTGGTATGGGACGCTGTCATGGTTGGAGGTCGGATCTTGCTTGTCGGCCAAGGCACGGAGGGTGGACCCGGATTAGGTCCTACGGACGGCCGGGTGGGTTCGGTTTCTTTGATGACCGGCACCTGGCGGTTTAGGGTTTCGAGATTGTAACAGTTGGTATCAGAGCCACCTTAATGCGTGTACAAGTCTGATCGATTCATCTTGGCGGACGGTATGTTTTTTTTATAATAACTTTGGAATCCCGTTTTTCTTCTTAGAATCGTTGTTTTTTTTTAAATTTGCCTAAACCCTAGATCGGGGTTTCGGTAAAAAAATTTGAAAAAAACGGCGCGGCCTGCACCTGGCCTACGGGACCCCTGCTGGGCCTGCACGCTCCCAAGCTCCTCTCCACCCTCCGAGCCCTCATCATCTCCCCCCTCAGCCCTATCTCTCTGCCTCTCTATCCTCCTCTGCCGCCGTAAAGCCCGTGCGTCAGCCTGTGCCTGTCTATAGAACTCTCTATGGATCTCATCATCCATCTCCTCCTGCGTGGGTGGTGCCCGAGGAGCAGCAGCTGCCGAATCCACCAAGCAAGTGTTAGGGTTCACTTGCAACCAAAACCAATACATTGTTGTCAGGCAGGTATTTTGTTGAAAGCAATTCAATTTGTCAAAGCATAGCAAGAAACAAGGGGTAATGATGTGACTCACCTCGAGCATCTGGCCCTCTCCTCGCGTGTGCCTCAACATACGACCGTTGGTGTTCACAAACACCAACCGCCTACACTGCTCGATGGATAACCTGTTCCTCTTCTGCGTGTGATACAAGGCCCAAGTGCTCCAATTCCGCTCACAAGCGGATGCTGAACAGTCCTGTGCAAGGACTCTCTCGGCCAATCGCCGCAGGTCACCTATGCTGCGCCCGTGGATGCACCACCATGTAACGGGCCTCAGCTGATCCTCCCTCCACCGACTCTGCTCTCCATCGAAAGGGGCAATGTTAGCCAGAATCGAACCTGTTGGCAGAAGAAAAAACATGGCACGTGTAAGTCCCCTCGAATTCACACACTAGCAATGAGTACACTACTGCAGTATTTAGGCTACCAAGTGATTTCTCACACATACCTAGTCCGGGCCATACGCGCTCCGTGTACTCCACCCATCCCGGTGCAGCTCTCGATCGTCCAAATCCTAGGTAGCGCGCCACAAGGGGTGCAACATGTGGGCTACGACGTGGATGGGTCAGTGGAAGTAGTCCCATCTGGCCTCCCATATACGCGAGATCTCGTCCCGCCTGCAGCAAACATATTACAATTATCAGTGCACCGTAGCACAAAAGAAACGCATCAAACTTGAGTGAGAAACAACAAACTAGACACTGAAGAGTCATACTTGTGCTTGTCCAAGGTTGACGTCAGAATCGCCTCGCCGATGCGGTCCATGAACTCGTAAATGAGCCCGCACCCCTCACGGTCTACCAGGCGCAGCACTCTGAAAATGGGTAGAAGGACCCCAACAATCTCCTCAGCATGTGTCCAGAACTCATCACCGAACACAGTGGACTGGAAAAACGCCGCATGTGCAATGTCTCTAAAGTCCCCAAAGGCCTTGCTGGAAACCATTCGCCGCAATGCGTCCTTCACTACTATCAATCACTCTAAGTAAAACGCAAAGTGTGTAGGTGCTGGCTTCTTTAGGTTTAGGGTCGAGAAGGTGCGGAATAGGGCCAACACGCGCCTCTTCCTGGTGACAAAAGTGACCAGGCACATGGCCGTAGAAGTGATCTGCAACACAGACATCCAATAAAAAGTTTAGACAGTAGTTGAGATGTGTTTAGCAGCATGGAGAAGCGTCAAGGAAGAAAGCATAGCAAATGGAAAAAACTATACCTCTCTAATCCATGGAAGTGTCCACAGGTCATGGATGAGCAATTCTATGCAATGTGCAGCACAGGGTGTCCACACAATGCTGGGGTGCTCCCTCATCATAATCTCGCCCATCTGCTTGCAGTTCGCAACGTTGTCTGTGACAACCTGAACCATGTGCTCCACCCCGATGTCAGCAATAACATCTCTAACATGCTCCCATATGAAGTCGGCTGTGATGGCCCCACCACCTCGAGTGGCATCCACGCCACGTAGGAATATTGTGCCAAGCGGGCAAGAAACCAAGATATTGATGACGGATCGCCGACGAACGTCGGTCCATCCATCATCAATATCGTGCATCCATACCTGCCACAAAACACCCATTAGCCACATGCAAAAATTGCGCCACCATTAAACCCTAAACACATGCAAAGAGTTTATAAAGACAAAGTACTTACGTCTGGGAAGCTAAGCGAATGGAACTCGGCTCCCGCGTGATGGTCTCCTCCTCCTGACGAAGCATCCTGCCTCGCAGTGCCTCTTGCCTAGGAGGTGTCCATGTAGCATCCACGGCCGCCATCTATGCACAGAACTCCCTGAACACCCAAGTGTCAGCAACAGCAAAAGGAATGCTGCACTCGTAAAAGAACTGGCCACCAGCAAGTCGAGTGCACCAGGCCTGCTACTCACTCTGCCACCCGCATCAATCAAGCGTCTACTGTCTGGGCCTAACCCCTCTCTGCTGTATATATGGCGCTCGTGGTCTAGCATGCCCAATGGATGGCTGATCTGTGGGCGTGTTTGATCGTCCTGGAGGGATGTCACTCTCTCTAGCAGGACTTGTCGAAGCATGTGGTGCATCTGCTGCCGAAGAAGAGGAGGGACGAGAAGGACCCACTGCCACTGATCCAACATGTGATGCTCATGGCTCTGAACCAAGCCCTGCTACTGCGGATGGAACTGAACGTATTGTACTCGGCCATGCACCTGTACCATGCCCTGCCCGTGATGTACTAGGCCCTGCACCTATACCATGCCCTGCCCGTGATGCACCCGTGGTAGGCCCTGCCTGCCTGCCTGTGAGCCTATAGCTGCTCCTGCTACCTGTCCCTGTCTAGAACCCTGTGATGCAACGTCGGGCCTGTACATACAAGACAACCTCTGCATCTCCTCATCAGAAATCCTGGGGCAATCAGATATGCCCAATGCCTGCCCATCTGGCCCTCTGACCCGCAGTAAGTGAGCCCTTTAGGGACCCAGCTCCCTTGGGTCCCAAACCCAATTGAAACCGAATGTTGATTGGGCCCGTTGACTTGATCAGTGACTCGTGGACCTGCATGGTCGCCACGTGTCATGTCAGGATGTGTGCTAGGCTTGGAGACTCCTACGTTGGAGGTATACAAGGAGAGGAGGTCTTAATCCATTCATTCTATCTACCGAGGAGAAGGTGGATGGAGACCGCTTGTGCACAGCCAGGAGGAGTGCTAGCCTGAGGTAGGAGATGGTTGATGGCCTTGGCAGTGGTATGGGACGCTGTCAGGGTTGGAGGTCGGATCTTGCTTGTTGCAGGTCATGGGCCAGGGCACGGAGGGTGGACCCAGATTAGGTCCTACGGCGGGGTGGATCGTGATCGTTCGGTTTCTTTGATGACCGGCACCTGGCGGTTTAGGGTTTTGAGATTGTAACACACTCATAGGCCTATTTACAATCAATATGGCCCTCAGCTACATGGTGGAGGTGCAAGTCAAAGGCCAACTTTTGAGGCCCAATAAATGCACTTCAATTGGAAAAATGTCCATTGTAAGTGATGGGTTCAAATGAAAATTAATAAAGCGCAGGTCCATGGTCCAAATAAGTGTCCTTGACATCTATACCATCAGTCTCCCTGATCCACTGAAGACAATGTCCATACTGTCAATATAAGGAGAATGCCAAAGCTTCAAAATGAATATGATGATGCTACCCAAATGAAGATTTGGATGCCCCAAAAAAGAAGATGGAAGATGGACAATTGTGTTGATATTCCACTTCAAACCCCATTTGATCCAGTTGCCACTGTAAATTACCAGTTATTTCATTTCAGGTATCCATGACAGTGTCCCAGACCTAGTATTTTACACAGGAACCTGCTGCAGACAAAGGACCTACAAAAATACAAAGAAAACAAAGCTCCCCCCATGCACAGTCCTTTAATCGACACCAACTCGAAACATATTCGGAGGACAATCGAATTCAACCCTGCACTACTCCAAATACATTTGACAAATAGTCGAATCGTTGTCGACCCAACTCAAATCAAACATATTCAGAGGACAGTCAGTCCTTTGTCGACCCTTCATGACCGCGAATACATGCAACGGACTTTCGACACTATCTAGTATCTGGTCTTCTCAGTTAGGACTGTGCAATTTGCATGTTGATTGTATTGTACGCTCCACTTCGCAGTTCTTCTAAGTACTTTAAGGAAACTTATCAGCATCTAATACTAAGCAGTATCTATTACTGACTAATTAAGCTTGTCGATCAGTCCTCAGACAGTTTTTTCTAGGCTTGTAGACTGCTTAAAGTAGATTTACTTACAGAAATCTTTCTGTACATTCATAGTATATATATATAGTGGATAACCAGCATGTAAAAGCAACAAAATCATTCAACCTACTATCATAGATGCGTTGCATTCCGGAACATAGAGTTCTAATCACGTTCCGGAACGCTCATTCCGGAACATTCCAGAAATTTCGGAACGTTCCATTCCAGAACCCTTTTTTTTTCCGGGTTTTTTTTTGTAAATTTTTTACGTCTTAGAAAGAAAAATAGCTATAAAAAACCATCTTAAACACATTTAAATATCATATATCATATTCTAAGCTTTGTGAAATCAATGTAAAAACATGTTAAAAACTTTAATTTTACTGACAATACTATATAGATGTGCAAAAGAAAGATAATACAGTGACTAATGTCCTAATCACTTGTAATATAATTATGAAAATTTTCAGCAACCCTATTCCTTGTGCACAAATTTTAGCAAACTAGTCACATTTATGAGCTGGATTTCCAGAACAGATTCATGCTTTTGGCAAAATATTCAGCAATTCCAAGACCTTTGAATTGCCATTCTTTGTGACTATGCTCGAGCATCCATCTCTTCTAGGATAAACTAGGGAATGATGACGTTGCCAAAATAATTGGAAATATTTAGAATGTATGGTCTAAATTTTAATGATTAATCGGTTTCTTTTCTGAACATAGTTCATAGAGCAATAGTGCCATAGTTGTAAGAGGGAACCGGGCATGAGAATACCATGTATCTAACCCTGGGTTCCGACATTCCAGAACGCTCATTCCGGAACCATATGCCTCCGGAACGTCGTTCTGATGCGTCCTACTATATATAACAAAGGATGTTATCTTTCACGCAACAAACCTCCTAATCGTCTCACGAGAAGCCATAAATTCAATAACATTACCACATTACACAGCCACCAGCAAACATGGACCATCGCTGAATAAGAGACACTCAAAATAGAGACATGCCCCAAAATATTAGATAATAAACATTTTGATAAGGATTGGTCTAGGAACTTATTTTATTTTTGGCCCACTTAGGCTCGTGAACAATTTTGGGCCCGTCGACCTCTTTTTAGAATCTTGGGGCTCATAAAATTCTGTTTGATATTTGTAAACATTTGGGTTTTCAAACGAGTTTGAACCAAGGTTCGTTACTGCCATAGAGGTGAATAGGCCCCTAATTATTAGTGTCACTGAGAAAATCCACACCATACTATAGATCTAAGGCTTGATGGAGCTTCAAAACCTAGGCTAAGTGGGAGGCTGCATTCAAATAACAGGCTAAGAGGGAGGCTGCATTCAAACAACTTAAGTAGGTATCACCTACCAAAAAGTTTGGATGATTATAGATCCATATATGATGAGTATTTTGATTCAAAGAAATGTAACATTTCTATTACCTCATAACTACCTCAAATGACCTTTCATAAGTTAACCACCACCAACAAGATCATGATCTCATATTTACAATTTTTGTGCATGCAAAGTGTGCCTTACAACCTAGATGTCACACTCATCATATGAGCGAACAATCCAAGGTACACAAATGCATCTACCAACTAAATTTGCCACAGTTGTAAACCTTGTAAATAAATCTTTGGCTAATCAATTAAACACCATGGTCTTGCATTGACATTTGAATGAACAAAAATGTGACTACTTAAAGAAGCATTTATCAAACCGTTCATTGTGTTCCACGAGTACATGCTTATGAATGTCCATGCCAAATGACAAAATGTATGTAAAGAGAGAATGCCTTCAAATGTGCACAAATGACAACTACTGAAAAATAGCATATTCTTTTCAATAGCCACAATGACAACAGCAAGTGAATTGAGCAAGGTGCCACGCATGATGGTTTTCATAATAATGACTCCTATTTTGAGCCACAAAACCAAATTTAAGATGTAATGGAGCAAAGATAACAAAATAAAACCTACAAACAATCTAGTAAAGACGCATTACGAGAAAGCAACTGATACTCTTGGTCAATAGCTGAGGCTCCTTAAAAATACACAAACATAAAAATTTAAATCTGATTTTTGATGAAAAAAATGTTGCACTCAATATGTAAATATTTGGCCGTACTTGCATAGCACCAACAAACTCCTTGAAGCCAAGAAACCCTTGTCGTTTTGAATCAGCAACAGCCCACACCTACATCCACATCAAAATTTGGTCAAGAAATTCTGTATTATCTTCATTTTCCATTATCAATGATAAAATTACTTAATCCCGAGAAGCTTTCTAAGAGATGATTGGTGTCATCGCTCTAGATGGAATCTTAACAATACATATTTGCAAACATGAATATAACCTTGCAGACAGCCTGCCCAAAAATTAAACAATTGATCTCAGGTGCATAATTTCCCTAACACAATATCCAAGCGTAGCTAGCATGTAACATAAGAGGAAACTCAATATCACAAAACATTACGCTACAACTACCATTGTTCCAACATGGTCTGCATGGAGTAATTACACATACAAAGAATGGTAAAGTATCTTGACTGATTCATGACATTTGGCTCCAATTCAAACTTCGATGATCTCCATGAGCATCACATAGGCATCCAAGTATGTCAAAACGTGCTATTTTGAACTTGACCTATCTTATAAGTTATTTTCAAAATCGATACAAAACGTAAATACAAGTGAAATATCTTCATGCCTTCAAGTTTGTGGTGACACCAAACCCCCCTAGTTTTTGGTGAAATCTATCCCTTCACAATACCATAGGCACATGCCGTTTTTTGATGTTCCTTTGCAAGAAGACGGTTGGTAATATATTCTCTCTCAAGTACTAGCATTTTGTATAAAGAAGAGTCTTTGTGATTAGAAGTTATATATATGGGACCCCAAAAGTAGATTGTAATGATGGGCCTCGTTAAAGATAGTTCAAGGTTGTTTTAGAAAGAGGCTAGTGCTGATTTGTAATTTTTTGAGCTTTTTGAGCGTTTGAGACTTCTCTAAGAGACCTATCATGGTTGTAATAGTCCATGTGCTCTAGATTTCACATGACAGTGTTGTCATACTCTAGTTTAGGGCTTGCTTTCTTAAATGGCAATGAGTGCACTCTGATTCAAATTCAATTTCAGATGATTTGATTGTTCCTTGGATCAATTATGAGACGATATGGAAGACTGAAGTTCTTGTACTTACCAGTAGTTTTTAGAACGTGTATGATTTTCTTCACTATTTGATGCTGAATTATTGTAATGTCTTATGTCTTTATTTGTACGAAGAATTGGAGTCCCTCTTATAGCACTATTTCAAGAATTTATATTCGGAATGAAATCTACGTAGCAAGAGCATATGTTTTGTTAACATGAGTAACTAAATGGTAGGCACACATGTATATGTACTGCAATCCCTATTACCTAAAAAGACAGACGTGAGCAAATGACTCAAAAACAATTAATATCTTCTTCTAAATTGTGAAGTTTTGAGCACTAAACTCACAAGCTAACATGTAATCAGAGGAGCTCAAATTCAGGAAAACTCACAAGCTAACATGTCAAATAGGAAAGGCTACAAAGTAGCATCCAAAATGTATACAAGACAACAATGAACATCTACCATTGAAGTACACTTCCAGGTTATTCTTTCTACACAATCTTTTCTGATAATACAAGACAGGTGGCAGACACACCAGAATCTACTCAACCAATCACATGGGCATAGCTCAAAAAGGACAAACCTTTTTAAGCTCTGATCTAGGAAGCTGTGACAAAGAAAAGAAATTAACAGCATCAGGTCCTGTAACACGCCCATCAGCATCTGTGTAAACCAAGACAGTAATCCCAGGTGTCAGAAATGGCATTATAAGGGATGCAAAGTAGAACAAAGCTAATAATCATCTATCTGGGAGAAACAGAAACTGTCAAGTAGGTGCACCCGGTAGCTGATTTCATGCACTCATACCAGGAAAGTGCACCAAAATTGACCAGATTAAGTACACAAAATCATTGATCAGACGGGGAAACAGCCGAGTACATTACTCAGAATTTTAAATTTTAATCTAAAACTGATTCATTAACTTTAGATTTCAACATGAAAACTTACCTATAAATATGTGAACAGTACTAGGAGATTAAGTTTTTGTAAGGAAAAGCTCCTCAAGATCCTGCTTAGAAGTCAAAACACAAGAGAACACACTGTGGAGCAAAACCACCCAACCAAATAGATGCAACTGATCAATCTCCAGCAGCCTCCCCCCCGAGTCAGGTATAGGAGACAAGTGTAGAGAGAGAGAGAGAGAGAGAGAGAGAGAGAGAGAGAGAGAAACTTGCAATGAATCAGCAAAACAGGAATGGAGATGGGCGAGTTTTCACTAGGCTATATAGCCCCAAAGCCCCCTTGTGCATTTGCCCATGCAAAACCTAAACTCCTCAAAAGCTCTTTTCATTGCTATTGATACTCTACACATGCATTAACAGTCCTAAACCCATGTACTAATTCCATTTAATGTGTCTGGGCCTCACAAGGTTATTAAAACTCTCTTCTGACCAAGTCCAAAGTCTTGTGTATACCCGGATGGCCTGCACAGGGAACGTCATGACACTCATAAAAAATCTTCTTCTTTAACTCATCATCCACTGGTACACAAATTTTCCCATTCCGAAATAGTAACCCACCTCGGATAGAGAACTGTTATGCTATCTTCTTATCTTTCTTAGAAACCTGAGACCCCTGTGAGTAAATCTCTATTCCATTCTCATTTTTTCCTGTCTCCACCATCTTTTAGATGGGACCAAAATGAGAATCTGATTCACATTACTGGCCCCGTCCGAAATAACGTGGCGTGACCAATAATCTCAAGTACTGGAGTATCGTGTATCCAAGATTATGCCGAATCTTATATGCAAGACATGGACCACGAATCATCACTCAGTCCGACCCTTCCACCAGATTAAGCACTCAGAGATAGAAAGATTTCTCAATTGTTTATCTCTGGTTCTGAGTACTTTCTAAGTGATAAATCTTCTAGATGTGATAAATCCTCATCAGATCCAACTGTATCACCTTCATGTAAACTTAATTTTAACAAGCTCACATGAAATCCTGGGTGTGCAGTAGATTTGCCTTGAAGACCCAGTTTGTAAGCTAAAGAACCAATTTTTCGTACAATCCTGAATGGTCCACAAAATATGGTAGACAGTTTATAATGCTTCCTAGTACATAACGTCCTAGAATCTTTTGGAATTCTAGGATATACCCAGTCATCAACTTTAAAATGTCTGGGAGATCTCTTACGATCAACATAGTGCTTAGCTCTGTCCTAAGCACTATGGATACTATCCTTAGCCACTTGCAACACATATCATGAAGGAAATTTCGTCTCCACATTAACAGGAGATCTAGGTTGAAAACCGTACATAAGCATAAAATGACTGTAACCTATATTAGCAGAATGTTTTTTACTATTGTATGCAAACTCAATCACAGGAATGTAGTCTTCCCAATGAGATTGCTTGTGAGAAACATATGTCAACAAATCCTCCATTTAGTCCTTTCCGTCTGGCCATCAGATTCAGAATGATCAAAAGAACTAAAACTAAGAGAAGTTTCTAGTTTATAAAAATACTGCTAACCAGAAGTGACCTATGAACTTAGGATCTCTATCACTAACAATGTCACTCAATAGTCCATAGAACCGAAATAATCTTTCAACAAAGATCTGGGCTAACTCAGAAGCCTTGATAGTTGACTTAACTGGTATGAATGCATCTACCTTAGTTAACTTGTCCACTACAACCCAAATAGAATCATTTCGCCGTTGCGTCTTTGGAAGTCCAACTATAAAGTCCATCGACATACTTTCCCATCTTTTATCAAGGATATCCAATGGATGTAACAAACCACCAGCCTTAAAGCGTTCAGCCTTAGCTAGTTGACAAGGCTTGCACTTAATCACATATGGCTTAAGTTTTGGCCAATAAAACTCTCTTCTGACCAAGTCAAGAGTCCTGTGTATACCGGGATGTCCTGCACAGGGTATGTCTCCTCACATGGAAATAATGCCTATTCATGCCAAAAGCATCTCCTTCATTCCTCCTCCCCTGAAGATGAATCGCCATGGAATAGGAGACACACAACCCTTTAGCCAGATAATGTGTTTGGCGGCCTCCCTTTGTTGGCACCTCCTACATTGTTAATGAATTTTCATCTTGATTATCTACCAGCTTCATTGGTATTGCATGGATGTGCTCCAGTCCACCCTTTTTCTAACATGATGTTGCTCGAGGGTGTTTCATATAGTCATGCATGTGTGTGCATGGCTATGCATGTGCCCTTATTTAGTGGTTGATTTTGATGATGCATTTAGTATTTTTCTTCTTTGCAATCACACTCTCCTCCACCCGGTGTTGAAAGCAAAGATTGTTAATAGGATCATGGAAGTAGGAGTAATTGTGCTCCTACCTAGTCGTGTCAAAAGTTGTAGAACAACGTTTCTTAGTGTGGCACCAACTTGAGTTGCTATAGCATTCTCACACACTGCTAAAACAACATTGGTTATTCCGGGTCCACCCCAAAAGAATCGCCAAGAAAAAATATTACAAATTTTTATAAACATAATGCTAAAAAATATCTGAAATAATATGTATATCCTCTACAATGTTTCTAAAATCTTATAAATATTAGATTGCTATTGAATACACTGTAGAAAGCTAAAGCCTAAAACCATATTAGTGTTAGACAAATCAAAAGTGCGTGGCAATGTTGAATGGACACAATTGAAACTTCACAAACTAGATAGTAGATTCCATGTTCCAACTTCCACTTATCATTGTGATTTATGATTTATCAATGATCCATAACCAAACATCCATCACCCAGTACACTAGGTAAGCATTTGAATAGTAATCAAAATGTCAAAAGGTAAAATGAGGAACCGTTGACAATTAGCACAATTGAATAATCATTCCAAATCAAAGAACTTGGCCCGATTCTTTTTTATTCGAATAGGACCCAAACAATTAATTGATGAATCATGATTTGTTAGTCAAAGAATCACGATTCGTCGAGACTACCCCCTCTCACAACTCAAGAGTCCCTAGCCTAGTATATTTAGTAATCCCCCTCCTCAATGTTTAAACTCGGGGTGCCACCTCCAGAGACCCTAACCTAGCCTCCACGACCCACATCAACCTCAATGACTAATATTATCGGCTATTACTAAGATTAGGACTGCATGAGGCCCTTAACCATTAACTAGAGTTTCCCCAATAGCCTTGGTCAAAGATTGGCCAATTGTGGTTAACCAAGGACATAACAAACCCCCCTTAAAATATATCTGTCCTAGCAAGTGGAAGTTAGGGAACTGGAAAGATATCTAAATTCTTCCACAAATCAGCATCTTGTGTTTACCTTCAATCAATCTATCAAGTACCCAAAATGAATGTGATTAGTCAATCACCATTACTCTGACTTGGTACTCTGGATCATGGAGGATCAAGGGATGATTAGACCTCAACTCGAACTGGTCATCTACAAAAAGTAGCAAATCATCCTCACCAAAAAAGTTTCCAATGTGAAGATCAAGATGCACTCTAGATTCTTATCATAGAGTACATGTTTAGAATCTTTCAATGAGACTTAAGTTTCCATCTAGAATCTATCATTGGAAATCCATCTAAATTGAATTACTTATCATAGATTATAGTATACCCTAGTGCTTTGCATGATATCCAACTCAATCTCGTATTCATGTATATTCTCAATGCGATCAAATCCACTTCCGACTGAAAAGTGATCCTAAACCAAAAACCGTATGCTCTGAATCTATCAATAAGTGCTCTCATAGAAACCCATCCAAGCTCCATTGTTTTCCACTCATAGTTGGTCTATACAAGTGCCTTGGAAGTTTCTGTCCATTTTGCTAAGCTCTTGATGCTACGCTTTGGCCTTTGTAGATTGTACCGTTACATGTAGTTTTATGTTGGGTTGTCTGTGATTATTTTAGGGGAGTCATTACAACAGTTTCTTATGAGGGATAACAATTTTGGCCAAGTCTCTTTGGATCTTGAAAGTTGTGGCATAGGTGTGGCTTATATGGATATGTCATTTGTTGTAGTTGCTTCTCGCCATTTGTCATCTCTTTGGATCACTTGGACTATCGTTGGATGTCAAGACTCAATTCCTTGGGTATTATATGCTTACCTGTGTACTCTTCCAGTGGCAAGGTTGGTCTATCCAATTGACTTTGGGTATGCCTGCTAACATGATGCTATCAATTCCTACATTCCAATGGCATTCTTGGATGAATGTGGTGTTTCCCTTTATCCGTCAACACTAGGGCATCATACATACTTCCTTTCCATTGTGCTTCTGGATGACTTTATACTATTGCTTCCTCGTTCGAGAGTACTTTCATGTTTGGACTACCTCTGGTCAATCTTCCCCTTGCTATGAATACTTTCCAATGGCTTGTGCCACAACGTGACATCCTCTATACCTTATTAAATACTACTAATTTAGCTCCATATAGTTGTCATGAGTCACTTCACAAAGTTCTCTTTTCTTTTTCTTGATTTTTCTACAACTAAGGTTTCTTATGGCAATGAACTCTATCTCCATAATCTTGATCAGACTTATCTTTCTTCCTCTCTTACTATTGGTGAGTGTCATGCCTTGCCTATCTTGCATGTGTTGCTTGCTTCCTAGTCCTTGCCCTTTCGATTTCGTGTCTATGTTGCTCACGCACACTGAAATCACATTAGTTGGCAATGGCAGCACAATGTTTTTTTACACTTATCGACGATTCCAAAACTCAATTCGCATACCTTGTGTATTGAGGTCATCAATTCTCATGTTGTTCGAAGTACTTAGCTTCTTTGAGTGCTTCGTTACCAGATTGAAGATTGCATAGGCCAACTTGATTTTTATGTACCACGTATTGCCCACCATGACATGCTATTGGGTGTTGATTGGTTCACTTCAGTGGGGGATGTCACTTTCATATTGCAACATACACCATGTCACTCCACCATTACCCACTTCATGGGATTAATCCTCAACGAGGCTCCTTGATCGCCGATGGTATTTTTAACCCCTACTATGTTGCTCTCTATCTAGCGTTGGCCTTTCATAGTTGGTGCCCAAATGCAATTTTGCCTAGTAAATACATGTTTGGAGCATCGCGATATTATGGCCTTTTCATATACTTCAACATGTGATATTTTCAAGTGAATGTGTGACAAACTGCTATTTGAGGATGAGGCTCCTCACAATGCTACCTTTCCTAATGATCCACCAATTATTGCAAATGCTATTTTATACATGTCCACATTGAGTTGATCATCATCGGAGCCCTGTTGCAAACGCGGATTAGCTTGAAGCAAGGACATCTGTCTATACAAGAGTTTGCGGACAAATATAGAAAAGCCTTGTTTGAGATGGCTGATGGAAAGGGCGTGGAAGTGTGGGATGGTAGGGTTGTGGGTACACCTTTCACCATTCAAAGCTACACAAAGGAATTAGATTTTGAGTAACCAATTTGGCGCGCTTCAATGTGGTGCTTGGGATGTGTTGGCACATGTCAAGAAAGCCCTACATAACCTAGGTTACTCATCTATACGAGTCTCAGCACAATGATAGGGCCTAGATTTGTGCTAGGTATGTGTTACAAGAAAAAAAACAAGTGCCAATTTGGGAATCAAGGTCCAAACTACATTGTCATTACTCAAGTATGACCCTAAATTCTTGAAACCTACTTCCTTATTCTTGATCAATGATGTTACAATGTGGCTTCAATGCCCTAACAAGATGTTGCAAAATTATTAGTGTTCCATATTATAATATATCACAAAATTAGAAATAGTAGAAAATCAAAAGTCAAAATCTAATTGTATTGGTACTATAAAGTCCTCACAACAGGATTCTAGTCTAAGCATACCATACAAAGCAACAACACAAGGGAACGGGTGGTGGATAAACCAACCCAACCAAACCTAGATCGTACGGATCTAGCCCCCAAGCTATGGATCAATCAGAGTCATGGAAAGAGGAGTCACACCAGCAGCATGTAGCTACCAATCACAAAATCAAGCATACACTAGTGAGAGCCCAGCAGGTATACTTATACCCTCCAAGGCCCATGCACCACTAGTAGTGCATTGTGACACCTCATTGGACACCTCTGCAGCCTATCTGGGCCACGTCATCCAGTTCCCTAATGACTCACTAATAGACCCATACCAACTCCACCACCATGTGTTTAGGCCTACAACCATTAATTATGACATTCTTTCCCCCTTATTCAAGTTCTGTCCTCAGAACTTAAAACTGGGAAAGTTTCTCCTTAAGCTTCCTTCTTGTTCCCAGGAATCGTCATCGTTCGTACATCCCCTCCATCGAACCAGATGCTCGATAGCTATACGATTTCTCAATCGTTTAGTTCTTGTATCCAAGATCTTTTCGGGTTCAAGACGCGATACACCCGATGATTAGCCTTATGGCGTTCAGCTTTATTCAACTGGCATTGGTCACACTTGACCACATAAGATTCTACAAAGGGCTTAAGTTTTGGCCAATAAAAATCCCTTCGTACCAAATCCAATGTACGATGTATGTTGGGATGTCCTGCGCATGGTGAGTCATGACATTCATAAAGAATTTTATTCTTAACAACATCCACATTAGGCACACAAACCTTCCCTTTCCTGAACAGAAGTCCATTTCGGATATAGAAGTCATCAGTACCCTTTATATCCTTCCCTCCAGACTGATCACCATGATCATCAGTCCCGCTTGATGAAACTGCTAGAACCCTATTCCATATTGGTCCAAAATGTGGGTCTTTCTCATAAAGACCTCTCAGGGAGAGATAAAAGTCTGTACTGATCTCGGTGAAGGAAAGTTCGTTCACTTCACCAATTCGACTAAGTGCATCAGCCACCTGATTAGATGAGCCCTTGATATACCGCACTTCAAAGTCAAATTCTTGCATGAGTTCTGCCCATCTGGCCTTACGACCTCGCAAATCATTCTGATTACAGAAATACTTTAAAGGTTGATGATTTGTATTAACCACAAATTTATTACCGTACAGGTAATGCCTCCATGATTTCAAAGCATGGATCACCGCAAAAAGCTCTTTTTCTTGAGTGGTATACTTGACCTGCGCATCGGTTAGTTTCTTACTTTCAAAGGCAACGGGCTAGCCCTCCTGTAAGAGAACAGCTCCAATAGCCGTATCACTCGCGTCAGTGTTAATGACGAACGGCAAATCTGGATCCGCTATCCTCAAAACTGGAGCTGAGGCAATTAGAAGCTTGAGTTTCCGAAAACTCTCATCTAATTTCTCATTCCATCCGATAGGAGGACTTGGCCTGCCTTTGCGGCTTTTCACTCCTTTCAACATATTGTTGAGAGGCGCAGCAATCTTCGAGTACTCCTCTGCAAATCTACGGAAAAACACAGTGAAACCTAAGAACGACTTAAGTTCACGCACCGTTTTAGGGATTGGCCATTCCACTACCGTCTTCACCTTTTCTTCGTCAATCTTGATTCCAAAGGAGGTAATCTTATGACCTAGGTAAAGAAGTTCCTTCTTAAAGAATTCGCACTTTGATTCTTTTGCATAAAGCTTCTCTTGTCTTAAGATACGTAAGACAGTACGGAGATGCTTAGCATGCTCTTTGAGTGTTCTGCTATAGATCAGAATATCGTCCAGAAACACTACTACAAACTTCCCCAAATATGGACGAAATAAATCGTTCATCATTTGCTGAAAAGTAGCCGGAGCATTCGTCAAACCAAAAGGCAAAACAAGAAACTCGTAGTGGCCAAACCTGGTCCTAAAACCGGTTTCAGATACATCTTCCGGATGTATCCTAATCTACTGGTATCCCGTACGTAGATCAATTTTCGTGAAGTATTTAGCTCCATTCAATCGATCTATGAGATCGTCCATCCTGGGCAATGGATATTTATTTTTAACTGTAAGTTTGTTCAGACCCTTGTAATCGGAAACTCCCATCTTTCTTACTCTTAAGAAGGACAGGTGCTCCCCATGGAGATTTACTTGGTCTTATGTGCCCCATCCTGAGATACTCCTCGATCTGCCTAGCCACTTCCTCCTCTTCCTTCTGACTAAACCGATATGGTTGTCTGAAGATAGGACGGCTATCAGGCAAAAGATCTATCTTATGATCCACCGACCGAACGGGTGGTATGTTAGAAATTAATGTTTATTTGACACCCCTTAATAATAGTTTGGCCATGTCTGCGTGCTATTTTTAGGGGCCATTACTATTTATAGTAAGTCATATTTTAGGGTCATTACTATTAGTAGTAAATTCGTATTTTAGTTATGCATGTAGGTGGGTGCACTACTACTAGAATAGGATTTGCTTTTATCACTTAGAAACTCATCTTGGGTGTTTACCCAATATAGGTAGTAATTATAGCAATTAGCTTTTTGTCTTTTGCTATTTACTTTAGGCTCATTAGCTTTTATCAATCATTAGAGAAACTATTTAAGAAGGCTGGCGCCCCACCACAACCATTCCATTCAATTCAATGAGCTAGAGCAATTGCTCAATTCTCCTATGATCTGAATTCTCTCTATGCTTGGGTTTTGTGTGAGTGCTAGTAGGACTAGTATCTCCATCTAGAATTTGTATCGCAAATTCTGACATGGTATCAGAGCAGGCTCTTTGGTGAGAGAGAGAGTTTGTATTTGCAGGTGTGCAATCAGATTGGAGGAGCTGAAGCTGCATGTGGAGTCAACGTTGTTAGGAAAACAACGGGAATCTTCTAGGAGAAGATTGACGAAAAGTTACTGGTTGTCAATAGATCTGAATCCTGGTTGTTTGCTAGTTTTCTGGTGCAGGACACATCTGGAGCAGGTACATCTGAGGAAGGTAGTATCTGAACAGGTGACTTCTGAGACAGGCAGATCTGAACAGGTGTTTTTCAGGTGCATACACATCTAAACAGGCACGTCTGAGGGCAGCAGTACCTGGTGCAGGCACTTCCAAGGGCAGCAGTAGCTGGGGAAGGCACTTCTGAGGGCAGCAGGACCTGGTGCAGGCCCGGACAGGCAGCATCTGAGGTAGGTGGACCTGGTGCAGGCCCGGACAGCAGCAGCTAAGGAAGGCAGTACCTGGGGCAGGTGGTAACTGAGCAGGTGCAGGTTCAGACAGGCAATACCTAGGACAGGTGATATCTAGGACAGGTCTGAATCAGGGCAGGTGATATTGAGGGAAGGCTGTTTCTGGACAGATCTAATTGTTAAACTAAATTCAGGTTGTTGAGATTTGTTACGGATCAGTATAATGGCAGGATTGAACGACGCTGTGTTGCCGGAGTCTAGCAAGCTAAATGGAACGAACTACAGTATATGGAAGTTCAAGACGCAGAATATTCTCCAAGATAGAAAATATTGGGATATCGTCACAAGTGTTGAGATACCTCCTACCACTGACAGGGAGTTGCGGGAGTATCAGAAACGTAGAAGAAAAGCTCATCAGATTATCAACTTATCAGATAAAGATATGATTATACCTCATATCAGAGATGTTGCTGGACCCAAGGAGGCTTGGGATATACCGAAGAACTTGTATGAAACGGTAAATCAGTCACGGATCTTGTTCTTGACTAATAAGCTTCACACGTTGAAGATGGGTACAGGTGAATCGGTAACGGACTACTTTACTCAAGTGAAAGATCTGAGAGGGCAACTTATTGCAGTTGGAGTGTTCAAGATTCAGTATTGGTATCCATTGTACTTAATAGTCTACCTTTGGCCTATCAGAACTTTGTAATGATGCTATCGTTAAGAGAAACGAGGCCTTCTTTCAATGAGCTACATGCAATCTTACTACAGGAAGAAATGAGACGACAGAATATTGTAAACATGGACGATTTCAAGGAACAGGCATTCCTGGCAAAAAGCAAGAGCAAAGTTCCAAGAAGGGTGGCAAAGGGAAGAAGAAGAAGAAAAAGCAGGTGCAATTTGATGAACAACGGTGTCTCATCAAGAGGAAAAATGATGAAGTAGTAGCTGAAGGCATACTTGCAGGGCGGTTGTATAAACTTCAAGCTCAGGTGGTGGATCATCATGCAAGTGTTGCGGATACTGAATCATTGAGTAAGTTATGGCACGAGAGGAATGTACATCTGAATTACACAAGTCTACAAGTCTTGAGGAAATTTAACATGGTTACAGGTCTACCTCAAGTCGTTTCTGATCACAAGGTTTGTGAAGGCTGTGTCTTAGGCAAGCAATGAGCATCATATAAAGAAATTTTTGCCTAGTACATTCAAGGCGAAAAAAGTTCTAGAACTTGTTCATACAGATTTGTGTGGTCCTATGAAGACTCAATCTTATGGGGGAGCAAGTTACTTTATGGTGTTTGTGGATGACTATTCTAGGAAGACATGGATCTATCTTCTGAAGAATAAGGGTGAAGCTTTCAACTATTTCACATGGTTTAAGACACAGGTGGAGAAAGAAACAGATAGACAAATTAAGATACTTCGCTCGGACAAAGGGGGAGAGTATCTTTCTACGGAATTTCAGGTGTTTTGCAAGGATCATGGTATAAAGAGACAATTTGCAAATACGGACACGCCTCAACAAAATGGAGTTGCGGAAATAAAGACACGACCCTAACTGTGGTATCTGACCTATCTGTGTTCTCTAGGGTTCGGCACTGGTTACGAGCTCGTAACACTCCCTCCCCCTTAAGAACCGTCTTGGTCCTCTAAGACAAAGTCTGGAAAAATCTTGCGAAGGACGCTGCCTCTTTCCCAAGTGGCATTCTCAACAGGCTGATCATTCCACTTAACCAAATATTCTCGGTATAGAGTATGACGAGTCTGCGTCTCTCTACTATCAAGAATCTCCTCTGGTTCATGTGGAGGTTGTTGAGGATCCAATGGGAGAACTAGAACACTGTCCCCTACCAGATTGTCTGATCTGGTTAAGGCTTTTCGTAACTGACTTACATGAAAGACTGGAAAAACCTTACTGCTGTGTGGGAGTTCTAGTTCATAGGTGACCTCGCCTAGCCTCCTACTGATGGTAAAGGGACCACAATACCTTGGAGACAACTTAGCACACACTCCTGATTTGAGGGTTTTAGAGTCAACTGGGACTCTCAAGTAGACTTTCTCACCAGTGGAAAATTGCACATCCCGTCTGTGTGGATCTGCATAATGCCTGGCTCGATCCTGGGACTGCCTAATGCTACGCTTAGCATGTTCTATCATCTGGTTTAGGTCCTCTAAAAAGTTTCAAGCTGCTTCAACTTTTTCTTATTTAAACCCTACAGCTGTGGGTGAGCGTGGCTGAAAACCGTACATCAGCATAAATGGGCTGTATCCCATAGCTGAATGTTTGGTACTGTTGTAAGCAAACTCTAATATCGAGAGATACTCCTCCCAATTAGTCTGCTTCTTGCTGACGTATGCACGAAGCATATCCTCCAGCACTTGATTTACCCTTTCTGTTTGACCGTCCGTCTGTGGATGGTCGGTGGTACTCATATTAAGTTTAGTATGGAGATGATGGAATACTGCCCTCCAAAAATTTCCAGTAAACTTACTGTCCCGGTCGCTGACTATGCCGGAAGGTAGACCGTACAATTTAAATAGCCCGTCTACAAACAACCTCGCTAACTCTGGAGCTCTAACGGTTGTTTTGGTCGGAATAAAATGAGCCATTTTGGTCAGACGGTCAACTGTGACCCATATAGCGTCATTACCCTTTTGGGTTTTAGGCAGGCCTACTATAAAATCCATGGAGATACTCTCCCATTTACCAGCTGGTATTTCTAAGGGATGCAACAACCCTCCTGCCTTTAAACGCTCTGCTTTATTTACTTGACATTTCTGGCAACTGCTTACATACTGGTGGACGTCCTTTTTCATACTGGGCCAGAAAAATTGCCTACGAAGAAGCTCATAGGTCTTCTGTATGCCTGGGTGTCCCGCACTAGGATTGTCATGACATTCATATAGGACCTGCTGCCTATAATCCTCTGAATTGGGGACACATACTCTATCTCTATAGAGCAAGTACTCATCCTGAATGGAATACTGTTTCCATTTGAATCCTTGAGTCAACTGACCCTCAACCACTGGGGTTTGCTTGGGTAATACAGGCTCAGAATCCTCAACGTCATCTGACGACGTATACTCGGACTCATCATCATCCTCAATGGAAGCTGCCGTATTCTTGGATGAACTGGCACCAGCCCCGGAAACTGGTTCTGGAGTCTGTAACTGTCTGTTCAGGACTGAGTTCCAGATAATAGAGAAGAATGCATCATGCTGGCATTTCCCTCTCAAGAACTCGAGTAACTCATTACGAATCTGAGTAAAACTCAGTTCGTTTATCATAGGCACTCTGCTAAGGGCATCTGCTACTGTATTGAATTTTCCACGCCTATATCTGATAGACATGTCAAACTCTTGCATCAACTCTGCCCAACGAGCTTTCCGACCTCTAAGCTCAGGTTGATTGCAAAGGTATCTGAGACTCTCATGGTCTGTCAGGACCTCAAAGTTGGCACCATACAAATAATACCTCCAAGTCTTAAGGGCATGGACTATAGAAAAGAGTTCCTTTTCATAGGCACTGTACCTAGTCTGAGCTGGCTCGAGTTTTTTACTCTCGAACGCAACTGGTCGTCCACTCTGAGTTAGCACAGCACCTACTGCAAAGTCGCTAGCATCTGTTTCGACCACAAAAGGCTGATTGGGGTCGACGACCTTTAAAACTGGTGCTGTAGCTAAGGCTGTTTTGAGAGCATCAAAGCTCTCCTGTTGTGCGGACTCCCAAATGAACTCCTTTCCCTTCCCCTTAAGAAGATTTGTCATAGGAACTGCTATCTGAGCATATTCCTTGACAAATCGTCTGTAATATCCCGCCAGACCAAGAAAGATCTGAAGTTCCAAAATATTCTGAGGTCTCAGCCAACTGAGTATGGCTTTAACCTTATTTGGGTCCATCTTAATCCCATCTGAAGAGATAATGTGACCCAAATATGCTACTTCTTCAACGAAGAATTCACACTTGGATTGTTTAGCATAAAGCTTATGCTTTCTGAGCAGTCGAAACACCTTTCTGAGGTGTTTTAGATGCTCCTTCCTCGTTTTGCTGTAGACGAGGATGTCATCTAACAATATGACTACAAACTTACCCAAGTATGGTCTGAGGACACTGTTCATCAAGGTCATAAAGGTAGCTGGAGCATTTGTGAGCCCAAATGGCATCACCTTAAACTCATAATGACCGTGACAAGTCCTAAAAGCTGTTTTCGAGACATCTTCCGATTTTATACGGACGTGATGATATCCCGATCTGAGGTCTATTGTGCTGAAAAACTTAGCCCCGTCGAGTTGATCAAACAACTCGTCTGCCCGAGGCATAGGGTATTTATTCTTAATTGTGACTTTATTGAGGGCTCTGTAATCTACGCAAAGACGCATAGACCCCTCTTTCTTTTTCACCAATAGGACTGGTGAGGCCCATGGTGAACTACTGGTCTGAATTTGGCCTTTCCCAAGATAGTCTGTTAACTGGGCATATGATATTTATTCTTAATTGGGCTCTGTAATCTACGCAAAGTCGCATTGACCGTCCGTCTGTGGATGGTCGGTGGTACTCATATTAAGTTTCGTATGGAGATGATGGAATACTGCCCTCCAAAAATTTCCAGTAAACTTACTGTCCCGGTCGCTGACTATGCCGGAAGGTAGACCGTACAATTTAAATAGCCCGTCTACAAACAACCTCGCTAACTCTAGAGCTCTAACGGTTGTTTTGGTCGGAATAAAATGAGCCATTTTGGTCAGACGGTCAACTGTGACCCATATAGCGTCATTACCCTTTTGGGTTTTAGGCAGGCCTACTATAAAATCCATGGAGATACTCTCCCATTTACCAGCTGGTATTTCTAAGGGATGCAACAACCCTCCTGCCTTTAAACGCTCTGCTTTATTTACTTGACATTTCTGGCAACTGCTTACATACTGGTGGACGTCCTTTTTCATACTGGGCCAGAAAAATTGCCTACGAAGAAGCTCATAGGTCTTCTGTATGCCTGGGTGTCCCGCACTAGGATTGTCATGACATTCATATAAGACCTGCTGCCTATAATCCTCTGAATTGGGGACACATACTCTATCTCTATAGAGCAAGTACTCATCCTGAATGGAATACTGTTTCCATTTGAATCCTTGAGTCAACTGACCCTCAACCACTGGGGTTTGCTTGGGTAATACAGGCTCAGAATCCTCAACGTCATCTGACGACGTATACTCGGACTCATCATCATCCTCAACGGAAGCTGCCGTATTCTTGGATGAACTGGCACCAGCCCCGGAAACTGGTTCTGGAGTCTGTAACTGTCTGTTCTGGACTGAGTTCCAGATAATAGAGAAGAATGCATCATGCTGGCATTTCCCTCTCAAGAACTCGAGTAACTCATTACAAATCTGAGTAAAACTCAGTTCGTTTATCATAGGCACTCTGCTAAGGGCATCTGCTACTGTATTGAATTTTCCACGCCTATATCTGATAGACATGTCAAACTCTTGCATCAACTCTGCCCAACGAGCTTTCCGACCTCTAAGCTCAGGTTGATTGCAAAGGTATCTGAGACTCTCATGGTCTGTCAGGACCTCAAAGTTGGCACCATACAAATAATACCTCCAAGTCTTAAGGGCATGGACTATAGAAAAGAGTTCCTTTTCATAGGCACTGTACCTAGTCTGAGCTGGCTCGAGTTTTTTACTCTCGAACGCAACTGGTCGTCCACTCTGAGTTAGCACAGCACCTACTGCAAAGTCGCTAGCATCTGTTTCGACCACAAAAGGCTGATTGGGGTCGACGACCTTTAAAACTGGTGCTGTAGCTAAGGCTGTTTTGAGAGCATCAAAGCTCTCCTGTTGTGCGGACTCCCAAATGAACTCCTTTCCCTTCCCCTTAAGAAGATTTGTCATAGGAACTGCTATCTGAGCATATTCCTTGACAAATCGTCTGTAATATCCCGCCAGACCAAGAAAGATCTGAAGTTCCAAAATATTCTGAGGTCTCAGCCAACTGAGTATGGCTTTAACCTTATTTGGGTCCATCTTAATCCCATCTGAAGAGATAATGTGACCCAAATATGCTACTTCTTCAACGAAGAATTCACACTTGGATTGTTTAGCATAAAGCTTATGCTTTCTGAGCAGTCGAAACACCTTTCTGAGGTGTTTTAGATGCTCCTTCCTCGTTTTGCTGTAATGGAGGATGTCATCTAAAAATACGACTACAAACTTACCCAAGTATGGTCTGAGGACACTGTTCATCAAGGTCATAAAGGTAGTTGGAGCATTTGTGAGCCCAAATGGCATCACCTTAAACTCATAATGACCGTGACGAGTCCTAAAAGCTGTTTTCGAGACATCTTCCGATTTTATACGGACTTGATGATATCCCGATCTGAGGTCTATTTTGCTGAAAAACTTAGCCCCGTCGAGTTGATCAAACAACTCGTCTGCCCGAGGCATAGGGTATTTATTCTTAATTGTGACTTTATTGAGGGCTCTGTAATCTACGCAAAGACGCATAGACCCCTCTTTCTTTTTCACCAATAGGACTGGTGAGGCCCATGGTGAACTACTGGTCTGAATTTGGCCTTTCCCAAGATAGTCTGTTAACTGCCTAGTTATTTCTTCATCCTCTGTTCGGCTGACCCGATACGGAGGTTTAGAAACAGGTGTTGTACCTGGTACTAGGTTTATTACATGATCTACCTCTCTGCTAGGTGGTAAACCATGTGGCAGATCTTCAGGAAAAACATCTTTAAATTTAGACAATAAAGTTTCTAATTTACTGATTTTCTGCTGAATAGAACTGGAAATAGAAACTTCAGGAGTAAACTGAAAGTCACATAAGAATACCTGATGGTCTTCGTCTCCGATTAGCTGACAGAGCTCTGAACTGCAGACCATAGGGCTGTTGGGAACATCATGCTCCCCATGCAACTGGATCTCTCGGCCTTTATGCTGAAAGCTGAGGGTGTTCTCCTGATAGTTTCTGTGGAGGGAAGGTCCTAAACTGTAGAGCCAATCTCTCCCGAGAACAATGTCTGTTCGATCCAGGTGCATTATCTGAAAGTTTATTTCATCTTGGTACCCCTGAATACCAAGATTTAACTTACTTACCATAGTTTCCCATATTTTTTTATCTTCACCCTTAGCTAATGAAACTATGTACCTATGCTGACTAGGTACTTCTGGTAGTTTAAGCTTTTTAACCAGGGTGTGGTTGATGAAATTATGGGTTGCCCCATCATCAACCATGACTCTTACTGACTGGTTACCAACTTTCCCATGCATACGTACTAGGTCATGCGGCCCAAAGCTGAAGGGTCTCGCTAGCATTGCAGAGGTCAGCTGGCAACAGTGTTCATGATCTTCATGATACACTTTGATCTCGGAAGCTGCCGAGTCACTGGGGAAACATACAGTCTGAACAAGATGAACTTGTTTTTTATCTTTCTTATCTTTTTTAGTGAAAGGCCCCTTGGGACACTGTCTGACTGTGTGTCCCTTGCCCATACACACAAAGCACAAACGTTCTTGTTTGGCTTTCTCAAAATCATCTGGTTTTAAGGGTTGTATGAGTGAAGGGCGTTTCTGAGGAGCTTCACTTTTAAATTTGTCTTCTTTCTTTCTTTTTAAAAATTTCTTTTTAAATTGAAAGTCTTTCTGAGAAGGCTGCTCAGAAAGTGGTTGGTGTCTCGCCTTCTTCCTACCCACTGAATCATCATAGATCTGAGCATATCTGAGAGCTTGCTCAAGGGTAGTAGGCGAGTTTCTCTGGACCTCTACTTTATATTCATCTTTGAGGCCACGGACAAATCCCCTGATTTTCTGATAGTCATCCATATTTTTAATCTTTAAAATTGCTTCTCGATACTGCGAGATATATTGGATGAGGGATTTATCCATTACTGTTCTTTCCCAGGCTTCCCAGGCTCTATCCAGTTCATTTTCTGTTAGAAATTCTCTTAGGAAAGCTTCTTCAAAAGCTTTCCATGACCGGGGAGTCTGCCTAGTCTCCTGGAGATTTAACCACCACTTATAGGCCATAGGCCCTAAGGAAAGACTGGCCTCAATTGCTTGCAAATGGTCAGGGGTCTGTTTAAGAGCATGAATGTTCTTCCATTTGCTGAGGAAGGTTTGTAGAATATCTGCATTTCTATCCTTCTCGTCCCCATTAAAAGTAGGAGGCTTTAAATCTTTAAAAACACTGGGGTGAGATCGTAAAGTCTCACCCGAAACTGATGGAAGTGGAGAAGGGGATAACTGAGAAGTGGAGGGAAGGCTTCCTTTCGCGGAACTCAAAATCAAGTTTTTGAGTTCAGCGAACGAGTCGTCCACACTGGACTTGAAATTGGCTAATGCCAACTTCAGTTCATCCACTTCTGTTACCAATTGGAGGAACTGCTCCTTGGTAACCAGTTCGTCGAGTTCTTCGGCGAACTGTTCCTGTTCTTCTACTTCCATGGGTTCCTTCCCTTTCCTGTAAGCCAAGGCTTCTGTTTCAAGTTCGTCGAAGCCTCTCTCCGGGGGTTGATCAGGTCCCTGAGGAGTGGTCATCTTCAGAACTGAAAGAGAGGTACCTTAACTTCTGACTAAAAATAAGAAAAGAGATTGACTAAATCTGAATTCTCTCTATGCTTGGGTTTTGTGTGAGTGCTAGTAGGACTAGTATCTCCATCTAGAATTTGTATCACAAATTCTGACATGGTAGTCCAAAAGGTAGTTGCGTCGGAAAAACTTCACTAAACTCTTGCTTTAAATCTTGCAAAAGCTGTTGTTCCTAATGGAAATTTTCGGTGAAAACACATTCACATCCCCAACATCACAATGCATACGAGATTTCAAAAGCAAGTGAAAGATTTCATACTCAGAATCATGAAGTTTTTCAATTAATTCAGCCGAGGAAATCATCGACGATGGAAGTACATCGGTCTCTCCAGAAATAGAGACAATCTGATCAAACTTATCTTTAAATACCATAGAATGATTTTTAAAATCTATCTCTAAAGAGTCTGATTTGCCAAAAAACCATTCATAGCCCAAAATTACATCAGTCCGGTCCAGATTCATGACATGGAAATCCAACTGCTCAACATAGTCCTGCATCCGAAGTGCCCGGGTTTATTGCAGAAGAAACACAGATTCTGTTTAAGTGCCGCCAACCGTGCTTTGTCTTTCACCACCAATTTCTACTTATTCTTCTTCTTCTTTGACTGTTGGTACGCTTCTGCTTCCAGTTCGTCAAAAAACTGCTTCTTACGTTTGTTAGATTTTTTTTGCTTGGGTTTCAGGGCCGTTTGGCCGTGCACGCTTTTCCGTGATGCAACAACTGTACTATCATAAGCTTTCGCCACACGAATAGCATCTTCTAGTGAGTTAAGAATATTTCGTTTGCATTCATTTTGATAGTCAGCTAGCAGTCCAGCAATAAATTGCCACTGTGCTAACTTACGATCAAATAGCGGCACCTTGGCCAAAGAGTCCAAGAACCGTCCAGTTCTCGGCTGCCCATATTGCAATTGATAAACCGAATATACAGCTCGGAATCGTCTATCGTGACAAAAGCTTTCCGGAATTCCGCAGGCTTTGCCTTCCAAAAACAATGGAACCGATGATATTTGTTTATCCTCTGGGACGTTGTGCAAGCTAAAATAGCTTGTCCAACGATTTAACCAGTCTTCAACAACTTCCGCGAGTTTAAATTTTTTATCGCCGGAAAATATTTCCGGCTGGTAGCCCAAGTTGTTAGAGTTAATAGCTTGTAGTTGATTAAATAGATTTTGCATTTGTTTATCCCGTTGTTTATTGCTCTGATGAAGTTCTAAAACTGCTTTGCCTAAAGTTTGCAATAATTTTTCTGAGTCTAGGGTGTCATCACTGTCGGGTGAGGCCGGCTGAATTTCCGTATTTCCCCCATCACTTCCAGGTGATGCCGGGTGAATCTCGGTACCACCCCCCTCCAAAATTTCATCAGTATCCATTTGCTTGCCAAATGAAAATTAAAAAAAAATTCGTTCAGTTAACGCATTCATTACGGGTAATAATTGCTAAATTAAGCAATGTCTACAAAAAACTAATTTTTAGACCATACGCGCTTTCATTAACAATTTATACCAATGAATCGGCAAATGGGTACT
Organism: Diphasiastrum complanatum; assembly: GCA_029204225.1. NCBI lineage: Eukaryota > Viridiplantae > Streptophyta > Lycopodiopsida > Lycopodiales > Lycopodiaceae > Diphasiastrum > Diphasiastrum complanatum. The sequence continues at coordinate 31,610 of MU832094.1, read as the reverse complement.
TGAGCAATAAAAAACCGAAATTAACCGGTGATGCAACAAAAATCCATTAACAACTGTAAACTCAAAAAATTAACTGCAAAAATTAACTTACAGTTCATTAGAAGTGAAAAAACACCTTTCATGCAAGAAATTCACTAAGTGCAAAAAAAATTTCAGCCCTTCACGAATTCAAAATTTGAAATTGGGCCTTGCTTAAGGAAAAAATTCCCCTTGGTTAAAGATGTCCACCAATCCCCAACTTACCTACCCTTGCATGCATAGCTTAAAGTTTTAACTAAAGAAAAGTTTTTTAAGTTTGGGGCCACCTACCCCCCCCCCTCTTCCCTCCTTCCAAACACCTCTCCTCAGGCCCTACTATCGGGCCATTTGGGGCCTTCCTTCACGGCCCACCCGCGCCTTCTCATCCTGCTCAAGCAGCAAGCAGCAGATGAGGAATCCGCGCGCGCGTGCGCGTGCGCGTGCGCGCACGCGCTGCCTCATTCACAGAACTCTAACATGCAGGTTAACAGGCAGGCAGAGGGCGGATTTCCAGCAGCTACAAGCATCACATTTCTGAGTTTTACCAGCTGTTCTTTAACTTATAACTTGCAGGAAACAAAGAACACAACCCATCTGCTGTTCTTTGCAGATTACCAATGCCTTTGCAGCGATTTACAGTTAGCTTTACTTGTATTTACTTGTTTCCAGCATAAGCAACGGTTTTAAAACAAGATTTTGCAGGGTTTGCATCACTGTGTTTGGGAAACAGCCGTTATGTTGCCAAAATTTTCCAGAAACCTAGTTTTGCAGGCTATAACAACTACTTTCACAAATAGTCATTTAATCTGAACCCAACCATCCTCAGGAATGGCTTTACAGGCTCACAATCCTGCAAACAAACCGTTAGCTTGCTGGAAAACGAAACATAAGCCTGTGATTCACAGTAAGCAGCCTTGCAATCCTGTCAAACAACACCAACACTCAACAGCCAACCGGTTAGAGTATTTTTGCTTCTATTCCAACCTATTCCCACCGATTTAAACCAAACCGGCTTCCAAACAGGCAACAGACAGCATTTAAAATACAGTAACCATTCATAAGAAGAATAAGAGACTGTAGGGAAAAATTCAGCCAACCAATAAAGCAACTTGTTGCTTTCACAAAGATGCTAACCACAGAGTAATCGGCAACAACAGAATTGACACGGAATTCCTTCCAAGAAACCAATTCGAAAAGCATAAAAACAAACCGATTGTGAACCTGGTAGTGCACTTACCACACAATCAATTGCAAATCGAAAAATATTTCCAACGGGAAGAAAATCCCACAATTCCACCGTTTGTTGCTTACTCCGTCGGATTCTCGAGTAAACGTCGAGATTTCCACTCAGCACTTTCAATGGTAAATCCTGCTTAGACTGGCTCTGATACCAATATAAAGTCCTCACAACAGGATTCTAGTCTAAGCATACCATACAAAGCAACAACACAAGGGAACGGGTGGTGGATAAACCAACCAAACCAAACCTAGATCGTACGAATCCAGACCCCAAGCTATGGATCAATAAGAGTCATGGAAAGAGGAGTCACACCAGCAACATGTAGCTACCAATCACAAAATCAAGCATACACTAGTGAGAGCCCAGCAGGTATACTTATACCCTCCAAGGCCCATGCACCACTAGTAGTGCACTGTGACACCTCACTGGACACCTTTGCAGCCTATCTGGGCCACGTCATCCAGTTCCCTAATGACTCACTGATAGACCCATACCAACTCCACCACCATGTGTTTAGGCCTACAACCATTAATTATGACCATGTACACATAAGGGCCCCAATTCCCTTATAGTCACAATTAACTTACGGGTTGTTGGTCTACCGGTCCCTGGCGTGGCAACGCTACCCGAGACCAGTCATGGGCATGACAGGTACGTAGATCATCATCACATTAATCTTAATAGTAATTGCTTGCTCACTATCCAGTAACTACCAATTACTACAAACAGCTCAACAACATTCATAGAATTTGCAGATTAGAATGTATCAAATATGGGAGAGGTTTACGCATTGAATTAGTGAAGGTTCTATTTGAAACGGATATGATTTGAAAAAAGTTATCCTGATTGTTTTTGTGATTCAACAATTTGAAAATGAATCATGATTTAGAATCATTTCGAATCGATGAATCAAAAAACATTGCATGGAACGATTCCAACTTGTCTGTTACCTCTTTTGCAATCTTGGTTGCCTTTACCTGTTTAAAGGGGAGCCTACAAAACTTAAACAAATGGTTGCATATGCTCTTGTTTAATTGGTCAATTTCCAAATTTGTATACTTCAAAGTCGAGTAGATTACCCTGTATTACGAAGTTGTGTTGCGTGGAAACTCTCAGCATTATCCTTCTAAGTATGTGATTATATGAGAACATAGAAAACAATCTCAAATACTTCTTATGTAAGAACAATCAATGTACAACTCAAAGGCTCCGAACGATGAGATTGCCCAACTCCTCCTTCAAGTAAGTCATCTAAGCTGATGCACAAAGAGCTTGGCTCTCTTTGCATGTCTAATCAAAATTTGACTATAACATTTTAAATATCGCTACTTCCAAGTGAAAAATATGCCCTAAGATAAAACATCCAGGACTAGTAACTCACTCTACAATTGGATTTCCTGAATCAATTGCCCAATCAGAGCACTAAACTTTCACCAGGCTTCCTATTTGGCTTCACTGTCAAATGGACACTCCTGTTTTAGTAGTCTAGACAGCAGCTTGTCACTTTTTTATTTACTATAGCAACGTTTAAAAGCTGGAAATCATTCTTATCTGTACATCCCCACATTCATGATCTCATGCATCTTCAAGTCCATGCCACTCTTTTCTGCTGCGAGAAAATGTACATGGAAAAAGAACACCGATAATGACTAGTACGATGTTGGGATGTTCAGACATACTTATCGACTGATATGCTTAGAAGTCTTATGTAGAAACAGGCCATATTGCATCGACAAAATAATTAGGCCTTCAGCACTGCTGCGATTTACAAGCAAATTCGTTATTCTGAGGTGATGAAATTGAAGCGTTCACCAGTGACGCACCTAAAATCTGATCTTACAGACCAGTAACGGTCTTTGCTTATCACACATGACGCTCCAGAATGCGTGATAACAATAATTAATCTCATGTGTTGACATCTGATATTTTCCTTAAGCAATCCAGCAAAGTATGATACAAGATCGCGATAGTCAGCCTCATTCTCATAGTACAGCAACTTTTTCCCAATTGCTCTTAACCTAATGTCAATCCATCCAGCAACGTATGACACCATTGAAAGTACAACGAGATCCAGGAATCCAGTTAGACGAACAAGCCCAATAAAATTTTGCGGCAAAGGAAAATCAAGGAAAAGAACGCACCAGAATCTGCAAAATCAAACCAGCGCTTGTAGATATGTTCATCCTGCTTAGCGTAATTCTTGGATCGTATCGCCAGTATATCCATCTCGAGAGATCCGAGCAGGAATCACGATCCTGTAGCCTCACATACCTCCTGATTGATAACAAATCTAATCATCAACCACTTCCCTAGCCAATCAAAAAACGAACGAATGAATGCCAAGAGACGAATTGATTGCGACTAGTGCTGCTGCTGCACAAGGATGGATTTACAGACATAGATAGATAGATAGAGAGAGTGACACGATGAGGCTATAAGATCAAACGCAACGCTACATAAAGCTAAGGAGTAAAAATGTTTGAAGTTCAGTTCTCGAGAGAGTATAGAATATAATTGGGAAGTAAAAGTACGCGTCCCTTTCTTTTCTTTTTCCTCGGTACGCGTTACACTTCGCGGAAGCCCAAGAAAGAGGGAGAGATCTGAGAGATTTTACTGGACAAAGCATCGTTTGGAGAAAGACACGAGCACATATTTGCATAAGCACTGAACCAAATGGGAGGCAGGGAGGGGCTAGGTGGGGGACGACATGCACCGTGTACCCAAAGAGGAAATGCCATATATGATTCCAACAATTCTCCACTTGGATTTTAGCTTCTTTGAAGTATTTATAATGAATATGTGTCAAAATCTACATCTTAATAACAAAATCTAAGGGTGCATAGTTTTAACTCATGTTGTGCCACAAAGGTGACACTCTCTCTCTCTCTCTCTCTCTCTCTCTCTCTGTTGCGCCGGCGTCTCAAAGGGCGTTGGGACTTGAGCGGTTTCCCCAACACGCGCTTAAGTCTAACATTCATCCATCATGCACTTACGTAAAAGCCAACTCGTAAACGTAACAAGCTTAACCATTCAGACTTTAGAAAACTGGAATCCCAACCAACCCGAAAGCCAACTCAGAATCCGTCCCCAAAAGGTAACCAAAGGCAAAGACAAGCCACACATGAAAACCAAGGCATAGTGGTCGCCAAACTGATCAATTGGCATAGCGGCAAGCCCCATGTCGATGACAGGGACCCTTAGGCGCCAGCGACACAAAAAGGTTGTAGTAAGGGTCCTTCCACTTGGACCAGTCCCGGAGGCGAAACCGAAATGGTAATCATCCCCAAAGATCAACTTTATTAGATTTGGAAGAGGTTACATTCATACATAGACTGACCGGTCTCGGGGCCACCAACACGTGCTGGGCATTGTGCCTGGCTCGTGCTGGTAGAGGGAGCTGAGACCTGGCGACTGGATTCCTGGCGCTTGTTGAGCTGCCCAAGTTTCTGTCTGCCGGACTCCCCCTATAGTTTTGCTGTGATTCGGCGCACCCCCTCTGTTCTGAAACATAGTGCTTTCTGATAAAGCACGCTTTTTGGGACTTAGTTTTTATTTTGCTGATTAAGCCTGACAAGCCTGGCAGAATCAGTCTGGCTCCCAGACATGGGTCCCGGGAGCCGTTCCGGTGGCAGAATCAACTTGCTTCCTGACTAGGCCATGACTCGAGCTCCAGAGCTAGCTCATGACTTGTGACTACTTGACTGGCTCGCCACAGGTCGGAGGCTCAGTCCTTGACGTTCTAACTTGCTCTGGGACCTTAGGGAGTGTCACCCCTTAGAGTCTTACAGGGCACGTTGGGTGCACCTGAGTCAGCTTTACAACACTCTCTCTCTCTCTCTCTCTCACTCACTCACTCACTCAGAGGGTATACTTTGTACTAGAGGGAAGGACAATTTCTCATCAATGGTGAGCCCATGTGACTTTTTAGGGTTGAAAAACCCTAACATGTAAAAAATATTTTTCAAAGCATCATAGATTACAAAGAGAAAACACTACAAAAAAATCATTTTTCACAAATCATGACACATTTTACACACACACAAGCATTTATGGCATCCTAGTTAGAGTGATGGTTTTGAATTAGGATTAGGTTTTTCAAATAAGGTTAGGGAGAGAAAAGTGTCAATATAATGAGTTGAGAGAGAGAGAGAGAGAGAGAGAGAAGGCTTTGATATCTCAACTCTTTCTCCAATTATAAACAATAAAGACAATTCATGGAAGGATATCCAAGGTATCTATGATTAAGAATAAGATTAGCCAAGCTAAGAACTAATCAAATATTGAAACTTGGCTTTGTGGTAGACGCAACATGAAGAACATTATTTCCATGAAACTTCCATCAAATTCAAGAGACCCATTTACATATTTTACTGGGAAAAACACTAATGAAAGTTTCATGGCTTAGGTTGCAAGTTAAATCAAACATTTTTTTCATGTTATTATTGTTGGATTTTTTCAAACAATCGATGCAACACTATCCAAATAATCGATCGTTAATCTACATTCATTCATCTATCCAGTTCTACAGTTTTACTCATGTTTTTACATAGTCTGCAGAAATACACGATAACAACTAACAATTGGATTCAATAAATCGAAGGTGTTTGAACTATCAAATGTTAACAAAACTAGTTTTCACTTGTTGTGAAGCTAACGACTTTCCCTAAGATTTTTGCAGCTAGTTTTCGGGAAGCTTAACTAGATAAGGATAAGCCTAAACAACATTCATAAACTAGCATAAATAGCTGATTACTTTCTAGGTTAACTCTCTAATGAGATCTTCAACTCTTTTTGCATAATGATCCTGGAGATTAATATAGCGCATTGCTAGAAACTCTTGATGCTTATTAGCGAAAGTGTCAAACTGAGTCAATCAGATACTCATAGATAGTTTGGAGTATGCGGTTGCATCCGTTATTGCTTTGTGCTCACAATTCTTCTGATTTGTACATGCTACTTACTGAATTGATCATACAATTTATTGCGTTCAGTATTGTGTCACAATGATCAGATGCTTCTATGTAAGTATTGCAAACTCACTAATCATGAGATTCAATATTGCAGGATATTGAAAGCGAAGAATGCCAATAAGAAGCACGAATGCAGTTGCAATTACATCACAATCCCCAGTTCACAAAAGGCAGCATCAACGATCATCGATCATTTGCATGAAACATCTGCCTTTGAAAAGTATTGCTTCATCAATTTATTTTCTGGTCAAAACAAGAGGCACTATTCCGTTGTTCGGCAATTGGAGCACAACTATAAATGTAGCTTCAATTAGCAAAATGGATGGATCAACAATCAGTAAGTAACCAAGTTTGCACTGGTCCATGAGCTGCATGATTACTATACAAAAAGTCTCGTACTTTGCAATTTATGTTGGCTAGTGCAACGTTGTCCGATGGATTTCTCATATTTCTCAAAAATTCTAAACTATTGTACAAGGGAATCCGAAGATGGATAGATGCATGAAAATGTGTTCTTGAGATGCTCTACGGAAGACTCTTGTGCAGTAGCTATTTCTCATGCAAAAATCAATCACACAAAATAGCTGAAGAGAAACAAGGAAATAAACAAACGTTACAGAGAGTGAGAACTGTATGGCACTTGTCGAACAAAACTTGCATTCATCAACATTGATGATGTACCTTGACGATTGCAACATTCCTTTTGTTTTGTATATTAATGATACTTACTCTGATATGCCCTTGTCAAAACAAGACATGGTTGGTGACACTCAAATCTACCATCATTGATAGCAGATGTTGTAAGATATAGCTTGAGATGCAGGTATGGTTGATGTACTATGTCCTGAGGACCTCTCTAAACAAGAGATTCAAAACCGAATCTCTATTTGGATTTCCGAATGCTAGATTTATTGAGTATTGGCACATTGGAAATCTTATCAGCATGTGGAAAGACAAATAGGTTTGAGGTTGTAGAAGGGGAGAAAAACTGTCAATTCCCTGTGGAGGTTGCTCTTGGTTGGACATTGTAGCAAATGACGGAATATCGGTTTCACTTTCTTTCGACAAGGACTCATTTCATATTAGTGTCTTTTTGCATTATGGAACTGGTGTATTGTGCAGTAATGTAGAAGTTTTCAAGAAACTTCTCGATTGAGCAGCAGGGTTAACTATTGGCTGCTATGGTGCTCGTGTGGTTGTCGTGAGGATCCTATTGTGATTCATAACTGACATGACGGGAAGGTAGGATCTTAGTTGGTTGTTTCGGACAGTCTTTGAAACTATGTTTTTTGACACAGTTGGGACACTCAGCATGGTACATGGTCTTGACTGGACAATCAACCATGAAGTGGCCAGTTTCACCACAGATGAAACATATGGTATGCAATGGCCCTTGTATAACTGCATAGCCATCTTATATGGCTAATGGTTATGGACTTTCTGGTGGGTATTCATGATAAGTCAAGGAATGTCCAGATGGTGACAGTTGTTCTTCATATCGTTGGACTGTATGTGCATGGATAGGTTGATATGAAGGACAAGCATCATCAGGATGTGTAGCCCAATAGTGTGGGCACCATATTGATTTTCATCTATAAGGTACTTGTGCAGTGTTTGGTTGACAAGACATACTGCTTTGGATAGACTTCAGGGTAGTTTGAAACTCATTGGTGAGTTTCTCCATCTGTAGTTGGTGTTGCTTATTAAACAACTCCAACTGGGATTTCCAAAGTTGATCTCGGGTGTCCTCGATCGGCTTTGACTCATGGACAGGAGCACGTGGTGCTCTCCTTTCTCTGGATTCATCAACATCTGATCCTTCATCTTCCTCCTTGATGGCATCAGACATAGCTAATTTGAGGCTCATATATTCGTCATTGGATTTAAGCTCGCGTCTAATCCATCTTGGAAGTCCGTTCGAAAACAGTTGGACCATAGCATCGGGGGATGTTTCGCCATACACATCACATGCATTCTCAAAGATTTGCAAAAATCTTTGAGGGTCCGCACTACCGTCAAACTTAGGTAGATCTAACTTGGGTGTACGTCTCTCATGATGAGCATTGTGGGTAGCAGAAGCTCCATTCAGGTGTGTTCTGGCATGAAATGTTTCAACACCATAAAAATGGGATCGTGCACGTGAGGACTCAACTCTATCAGATTCTTGTCCCTCGAATGGGTTTGTGGATGGCTCTTGGAGTTGGGACCGCCTTCGGTAGAACCTATGATGTCGGATTTGTTCAACTGTACGGGACCTTATCTCGTATGGATAATCTTCTGGGATTTCAAAATCGATATGTTGGTCCATTGTGTACTGTTGTGTGTTTTCTGGAGTTGGGTATGAGTTTCTGGTGTTTTTGGATTTTTTTAGGATTTTTGGTGTTTTTGGTTTTTTTATGGATTTTAAGGAAGTCAAGGGGAAGATTCAGTATGAAAAAGGCTTTCTAACAATATGGGTTTTATTTTTTGGATTTTTTTTTGGTGTTCATGCCTTTGTTTTTTTTTTTTTCAGTCTCAAAGGTGTTGGAAAAATGGTGGTTCGGTCGAAATAGCAATCAGACATCTTGTTCGAAAGTTATGTGCTCTGGTGTGGATTTGGCCCGGTCAAGATGGGAGTTACTTGCTCCGGTCAAGAATTGACATAAATGCCTCGGTCGAGAATTGATTGAAACGCTTCGGTTGAGATTTGGCGAGGAGCTTCAGTCGAGATTTCAGCTGGAGCTTCAGTCAAGATTTGACACGGAGGTTCGGTCGAGATTTTAGCGGGAGCTTCGGTCGAGATTTCAGCGGGAGCTTCAGTCGAGATTTCAATGGGAGCCTTGGTCGAGATTTCAGCGGACGCTTCGATCAAGATTTCAGCGGGACGCTCCAGTTGAGATTTTAGAGAAATGCCTCCGGTTGAGATTTCACAAATGGGCTCCGGTGGAGATTTGACACAGGCCTCCGGTTGAGATTTGACAAATGGGCTCCGGTTGAGATTTGATAGATGGCTCCGGTTGAGATTTGACAAATGGGCTCTGGTTGAGATTTGATAGATGGGCTTCGGTTGAGATTTGACAACGGCCTCCGGTTGAGATTTGACACAAGCATCCGGTGGAGATTTGACGCAGGCCTCCGGTTGAGATTTGACACAGGGCCTTCGGTTGAGATTTAAGTTGGGCCTCCAATTGAGAATGGAAGCGTGAGGGGACGGGAGAAGCATGAGCTTGGCATTGAAGAAAATCCAGGTCTATTAGGGCGTTTGCTAACAATAAGATAGCCAACGGATTTGCGAGTGTATTAGCCTGTGGATTTGGGCAATGATGTAGCCATTGATGTGGCTCTGTGCAGTTTACAAAAACTTTGATGTGTGGAAAGATTGGGAGTTTGTTTGCAGGGATCTGAACGGACAATGTTGCAGTTCTTATGGATTTAGAATGCATTGGAGTTGAAGTGGCAACGGCGCCAAATGTTGACAGGTCCCCTGCTCCAGAGGATCTGTTGGTTTTTTTTTTGCTTCTTCAGAACTGTTTCTGCCTGTTACCAGGCTTCATGGCATTCATTAGATGTGTTCTTGATATTACAATGCCCAAACCAGGCAGAATGGACGGATCGACGTTGTAGTATAATGTCCTGCCTATCAGAGGACACTCAGGGTCATCTCTCTTAAAAGCACTCACATTCAAACAGAGATGCAAGCCATGAACATTTATTTGCAGATCAGTATGCAGCCCAAATGAACATGCAATAGATTCTACAACTACCTACTCTAAAAACGAACTGAATCAGATCCTACACTTTACTAAACTGAGCTACACTTGCATTAATCCATAAAGCTGAAACAATAATTAATCTACAATATTTTAGAAGTCCAAGAATCAAGAACCAACCAGTCTTTTGACTCTTGGACATCCCAAGAACATCAAGAACTAGAATGTTGGAGGATATGCAAGATTTATACCACATTTCTAGCCTATTTAGTTTACTTGAATGTTGGTTCCTACATTAATCCACAAACAAGAAAAGAAAACTAATCCACTCTAGGAAAGCAACAAATCTAATCCACTCTACAATCCACAACCACACACAAAGGAGGGAAGGGCAAGATCATGAATGCATCACTCAAGAAACAAGCATGATCAAGGAGCTCAATGGATGCACCAAACTTGTGAAGGCTCTTCTCATTTCAGCATGGAGTAGATACAATACACAAAAAGCTCCTCTTCACAAAGAGAGAGTCTCTTAAATAAGCAAGAGAGCTCCTTAGGTGGCATTCTAGTGGAATTTCCACATTTCACAAATTACAAGTGGAATAATGCTCTCCACTAGAGGTCACCATCAAAAGGTGGCTCACTCTACTTTCTTTAAGAGGGGTCTACTTGCATTTATTACTTTTGCCTATAAATACTTATTCCTACATGGTCATTCCATCTTTCGGGATTCACCATGAGGCTTACACAGTTATGGCTTGTCATTACTAACTAGTATTCCTCGGCACTCATACTCGACTTTCAGTTTTTGTTCGTCTCATCTCCTCAGAGACCTCCTCGGTCTAAGGTGAGAGGTGCTCTTGAGTTGCTCTGTCCGAGTATCTTGGGGATTCGTCAGAATCAGCCAACAGGACATCCATCTGGTGGACTTCAAGATCTGTCGCGGCTGCAAAGGAGAGGAGTAGGCGGATCGACGCATGTTTGACGACTGGGCTGAAGGTTTCTGAATAGTCCAGGTCTGGAATCTGAGAAAAGCCTTTGGCAACTAGCCTGGCCTTGTAACGATTTAGCCTTCCTTCAACGTCGTACTTTGTCTTGAATATCCATTTGCATGGAATCAGTTTTTGATCCTTTGGCAACTCAGTGAGTGTCCATGTTTGATTCTCCATAAGAGAATCGAATTCGATGTCCATCGCTGCTTTCCACTGGTCAGCATAAGGAGTAGACATCGCCTCAGAAACGGTGTTTAGTTCTTGCACAAAGTAGCAGGCCAGATCATCCATAAATTTGGATGGAGGCTGTCAAGACCTATTCGACCTTATGGGTTGAACATCGGTCCTCTGATGTGGGTTTATTCGTTGAGGTTTTGACTCATCGTACAAGTCAGCGTCAAGATTCTGCAGTTGACTCTTTGGATCGGAATTGACTGGGATTGCTCAATCCCAGAGTCGAATTTATCAGCAGCTTTTCCTTTGTGGTCGATGAACTGGTCTTCCACAAAAATGACGTCTCTACTTGAATGCTTTAGATTTGTTCTTCATGTAGTAGGTTGCAGTCCTTCGAGAGAAGTCGTCGATGAAGGTTAGGAAATAGAGAGCTCCCCCTGTGGAAGTAGTCTGCATCGGGCCACAAATGTCGTTGTGTGCAAGGTCAAGCAAGCCCTTGGATGTATGAACTGAATTTGAGCTGAAGGGACTTCTAGCATGCTTGCTAATAATACAACTTTCGCATGGACAAGTTGGCTTGCTGACTGAAGGCAAGTCTTGAACTAGACTCTGAGCTGACATTTGCTGAATACTGTTGTAGTAAAGATGGACAAGTCTGAAATGCCACAACATATCAGTTGATTCAGACGTGATTGTGTGAAGAGCTTGACTATTAGAAGAGTAGCAGTGGCTAAGTTTGTAAAGATAGCCGCTTCTTCTTCCATAGGCTAGCACCTTCCGGGATTTGTCAAGAATTGTGCAGTCATCTGTATCGAATTCGACCCTCCGGCCTAAATCGGTGATTCTACTAACTGAGAGCAAATTCTTGGTTAGATTTGGAATGTGGAGAACGTTGACCTCACCTCTTTTGAATTCAACTCTTATTGTTCCTTCACCTTCGATTCAATGTCATGAGTTGTCTCCAAGTATCCAGACTGCATGTTGCTCTTCTTGTCAGTATAGCCTGTTTTTGTAGATTTCTTGGATCTAAACTTCTAATTTTTTGAATACAGAGCTTGGGGATCCAATCCTAAGCCTGAGAAGGATGCTGATCTGCTGATCTCCTCTTGTAGGAGTAGCTAAATTACTCTTGATAAAGTGAGGTGCTCATGGGTAGAAATTGTCATTACCCAATTTTTGTAGGCTTCAAGTAGACTCGATAATAGTGTCATGAGTGCATCGGAATCTTCTATGACTGAGCCGGTTGCAGTCCTCTGCTCCATAAGATTATTGAAGGTGTTGAGGTGACTCGAAACACTATATGCTTCAGACATTATGAGGGTGAAGAATTTCTTTCTCAAATGGAGCTTGGATGTAACGTCTCTAATGTCGTAGAGAGTTGCTAGGATGTCCCATGCATCCTTAGCGGTATGAGCAGCACGTATGTGGCTGATATGAGTGTCCTTGATATTGAGGGTGATCATGGCAAATGCTTTGCCATCTCTCAGTCTCCACTTGGTGATGATAGCTGCATCACCTTCTAGTTTAAGCTCTGTGCCATCAACGATGTCCCACAGTCTTTGGCTAGAAGTATAACCTTCATCTTGAATTTTCAGAGATGGTAGTTATCTCCATCAAGTTTGTCAATGAGAGATGAACTGGATGATGGATCTATTCTGGTTGGACTAGATCGTTGGTAGAAAAAAGCCAAACCGGGCAGAATGGATTGTGCCTGGCGCATTACATTGCGTAATGGATACTTTGAAAATTTCTACATGCTCATTATGAAACATAATGAGAGGTTTGACTTTTTCCAACCACTCTGACGCTAATTTTTTTGAAAAAAATAGATGCCTATTCTGATTTTTAATTTGTTCAAAAAAGGAGTAGAATAGGCACAAAGTATTAGATAATGGCCATTGGGAGGGCCATTACCACAAATAATTGGGGACCCGAGTAGTGAGTGGCGCAGGCCACGAGCTCCTCGGGGACCAAATTATATGTGGTAATGGCCCAACCAATTGACCATTACCTGACGTAATTGTCATTGGGTTGATTTTATAGGTTTTCTCTCTCTCTCTCTCTCTCTCTCTCTCTCTCTCTCTCTCTCTCTCTCTCTCTCTCTCTACGTAGGAGGACACCTCTTCCTATCTACGGAGCAGAGTGCTCTCTCTCCCCCTCTCTCACGGAGTAGTTCGTAGGTAGATCTTCTTCTCTCTCTATGAAGCACATCTATATCCCTCTGTAGGCAGCAGAGCTCTCTTCTCTCTCTCTCTCTCTCTATCTCTCTCTCTCTCTCTCTCTCCCCCATGCAGCAGCTTATAGGCAAATATCTCTCTCAAAAGCCGCAACAACAGGCATATATCTCTATCTTCGGTGATTCTTCACATAAGGAGCATGAGAGCCCCCTCTCTCTCTACACAACATAGCTCGTAGAAGCAGCAGGAGAGCACCCTCTCTCTCTACGCAACATAGCTATGTGTGTGTGTCTCTCCCTCCTGCAGCAATTCACAGCCATAGCTATTTGAAAATGAAAAAATGAACCAAAAGTATGGGGCCCTATATATATTATGTAAAATAATATAGGGCCCAAAAAATGCATAAAATCAACCCAATGACAATTACGTTGTATATAACCTCTAGTAAACCTAAGTAACATGTTGCAGAAAAGAAAATAAAAGATTCAAAGATGCCCCTTCTAAGTTCGTAAAGCGCTTCAAATTTTTTGTGTGTGTATTTACTAATAACCTTAATTGCATAAACATGACAACTGTAACAACTTGAAACATTACAAGAACCTTACAAATCTGTAACGTCCTTCTTAAAAAAAAGTTTTACCACAGGTAAAATGACATGTTTTTTCACCAACAGTAAAAAAGTTTTACCACACTTACTGTAAACACAAATTATTACATATGTAAATTTTTTTTCACTTACTGGAAAAACTACTATAAAAACTCTGTGAATGGCAAGCACAAACACATCACTTTTTTTCACAGTTTTGCCCAAACAAACAAGAGATTTGAACAAATCACAGCAAGCTTCGCACGGTTATATCGAGGATCGGTAAGAATGTTAAAAGGAATAACAACAACCACAGTTTCAAGTATACGTTGATCTTGACGAGCACGTATCAATCTACCAATGCCTCTAAATAAGGCTTGAATTAGAAACATCTTAGAAAATCATAATTTATGAATCATGCTATCATAGCAGTAATAAAACATGTAATATAAAGACATGACATGAAAAACGATTTAGCTGGACCTTCCAGGAGGGTACTGTTGTCCGTCTTTCTTAGTAACCTGCAATAAGAACAAAGCTAACATCTCCACAAAATCTTTAATATCTTCATGTTCAGAAAGATCTACAATACTTTCATCATCACTGTAGCCTCTAAGCTGCCTCCATTCATCAAATGCTTTACGGGCCCACATCTCAGCGTGCTTACTACTACAACGACCACCACTATTCACATTATTAAGCTCAACCGTATCTATATCTCTGAAACGAGGGATTCTACATCTTTCAACAACACAATCTTGATTCACATTATTAGTTCTACAATCATTGAAACAAACATTTTCAGAAGCAGGATCAGAACAAAACAAAGTAGAAGAATCTACGTTATCTGCTTCAATGGACATAGAGACCTCACAGGGAACCTGCATCTTAGGAGCAACATGTTCTGACTCATTATCATCGTGAGATAAATAAAGATCAAAAGAAGGACAAGCAATCCCTTTGCCCTCACTATCAACATCCATGAAGTCTGAAAACAAAATGTTGGAAACTTTTTTCAAAGCAAAATCCTAGAATCAAAAGCAAGAAAATCAGAAGCACAAATGTAAAAAAAATCTGTCAACAGCCGCATAAAAGAAATGAACGATATCTAATAACAAAATGCTAGAAACCTTTTTCAAAGTAAAATGACTGCAAACCTTGTTTAAAGAAAAATCCTAGAATCAAAAGCAAGAAAATCAGAAGCATAGATGTAAGAAAATCTGTCAATAGCCGCATAAAAGAAATGAATAGTATCTAAGAAACATTGACAAGCAAAGACACTTACACAAATGCTCAACAAACCACACTCAACAAATACAAAACATATAGTAAAATACACCCAAAACCTGCTCCTCACACTACTCGTTGGTAATAAATCACTACTGCTCCATCCCACGCTCTCCTCACACAACCATGCTCCATAAAATGAGCCATCACTACTTTCAAGACAGAAGAAAAGCACTCGATTCCTTTAGGACTAGAGTGCTCCATCAGACCTGCGCTCCCATCGCTACTTTAGATGATGTCCTGCACTCCATCGTTCCTCATTATGACCTGCGCTCCCATCGCTACTTCAGATGATGTCCTGCACTCCATCGTTCCTCATTATGAGCTCATGAGCTCCAACACACATTCAGAGTGAGCTCCATAGCCAGCACGACAAAGAACTTCCTCCTTCAAAAGCTCCATAGCTAGCACGATTCACAAAGCTTTAAAAAAACGTGCGTAGTAAAAACACAAAAGTTAACTCTCGAAGTTTCTAGAGAGAGATTTTTTTGAGAGTGCTTTACGCCGGAGAAGGCCCCTGCCCTCGGGCCCGTAGTGCATTTCTCTGGTCAAAATTTCAAAATTTCAGTAACTATAATCATTGATGCTGATTTCCTAGAAGAAAATGTGCTATACGTATCACATATGCACAAAATCTGCTATTATGCCACGTTTTCTTGAGATACAAATGTGGCTATGCTAAAGAGTAGCTATAAAATTCTATGGTAGATTCAAATGCCATAATCAGTCTTCAAATGACAGTTATATTCGAAAAATTAGAGCTATTTTAATACTTTACTTTTTTTTAGTAAGTTTGTTAAATAACAATAAGCTATTTTTAGCAACACTCATAAATGACTGTGATGGATGATGATATCCACAGTTGCTAAGTAGTTTTATTAAAATGGCAAGTTTTTTGCCATACTGTAATGATGAAATGTATTTTATATCATGATTAATAAAAGATGTCGAGTACCCTTAAGGTTATGCCTCTCTCACACGAGAAGAGAAGGGAGGTAGGCAGAAAAGGACAATTCGTTCATTTGGAACAGAAGAGAGTTTTGTTTTCTTGGTTATGAGGAGAGAACGTTCTAGTGTTATGGTGGTGAAGAATGGCATGGAGTCTTCAGCTGCATTCTCTCTCTCTCTCAATTGTGATTATGAATACAGAGGTTCTTTAAGAACATTGTTAATGATTCCATTCTTTCCAAAGAATGGAGATACTTATATTACCTTCTAGTATAATCTATGACAATATCGTAACTTGAAACCCAATGACTGGCTTCATAACAACATAAAAACCTTGCTATAGCGTTGTGAACAATATTAAGCAACATAAGAGACATGCTAGAGGGCCCAATGGCCTTAAATTGGGGGTGGTGGGGGTGGGCGTTCCTTCCCCTATACTTTTCACATTTGGATTATACTTTCCCGCTGTCGGCGGTTTGAATCTTCCTTGTCACGCTTCATCAAAATCAGTGGTCTTCATCGTCATCACTGGTCACAGTAGAATTGCCTGAGCTTTGCGAAGATGATGAGATGAGGTGGTGGATTTTGTAGTTGCAATTCAAAGCTGGATCGTCTTGGTGCTCTTTGTGGTGCGCATGGTCAGGATCATAAATTCATGTTCCTAATTCACGGTTTTGGCTTGTTCATCCTGATCGCTTGTTGCAATTTCTGATTTTTTGGTGCTCTAGCAGTAGTCACATTCATATCTCGAAGGCAAACTGCTTCGATCGGGTGGTTGCAAGCTTCGAAGATGAATGGTAATGGAGAACTTCATGAACCGAATGAATAGTTAGAGCGGTTTGTTTAGTGCGTCTGAAAAGCAGGGGAATTCGTTGGATCGCCGGGTTTTGTGTTACGCAAAAGGAGACGGAATTGTAGAGCTATATTGTCTAAGGAGTTATACTCTAGGCAATCTTTAACGAGTGAAAATAAAAAGCAGAAAGCAGCCATGCCGTTGGAGTTGGCCGTTCAGTTTCCATTCTCTGTGGATACGTGGTCAACATGTTCTATAAAAAAGCCGCATCACTTCTTGACACATGCGCATTCCGATCACATTGCGGGCATTAATTTTCACGCAAAATATCCTATATATTGCTCGTTTCTCACGATGAAGTTGGTGCTGCATCGGCATCCTCATGTTTGTATTCTCTTTTCTTTGAACTTTCGAGTTTGTCAAAGCTGCGCATCTATTGTTGCAGTAATCTGGTTTTTGTAGTCTCTTTGTTATGTTACGAGACGTCTTTCTTAGGTTAGCGAGCGACATTGGGGCCATTCTGTGGCGAGATTGAGTGGTTTTCATCTTCTTGAACTTGCAGCTTCACGAGTCTTTGTTTGTAACACTGAAATTAGAGGAGCCGATGCCTATTGCAGGCGACGAGCCGTTTACTGTTACAGCCTTTGATGCAAATCACTGTGCAGGTATGCCCACCTCCGGCTTTTAAGTTTTTTGGTAGCTAAGTTTGGATCATTTGACTGTTGGACCAATGCCTTTGCGACATTATTTACAGTGAATAATATACTACAAATAGGTGATGCGTCTGAAGCGTTTTGGCTTGGCAAAACTTTAGTTATGTAGACCTTCCAGTTAAAAGACACTCAAATTTCTAAACAATATGATTACTTATTTTGATACATAATGCGGTTGTGACGTTTTCTTACGAGGCAGGAAAGCCTCGTTTGATGTACATCATCACGATTTTTAAATTGCAGAATGGATACGTTAGGCGATAAATTATACCATGGACAGACTCTGATTTAGTTAGTAGTCATGAAAAAGCATGGGCTACATGAAACTTGAGCTTAGTTGTGTATATCGTCTTTGGGTGCAAAGCTATTTGTTCTAGATATGGCTTCGTCAGCAAAAATCCGAAAATTCTTGTTCTGATGACCGCCGAAGGAACATCAAAATAAAATCCATGCTGAAAGAGATGGAAATATATGAATAAGTCACTCGATGGTTAAAATGAAATGAAAGGGGGTAATGCTGTTAGCATGCAGAACCAGGCGTTGTCATCGCCCATTTAGGAAATTATGAGTCATAGGATTTGCCACGAATTTCAAGATGATTTGTGGGCTTATTGGATCATTAAATGAAGTTGTTGGATTGTAGAAGGGAGCGTCTCTCATTTTTTCATATAAGTCGTAGTCTTTACAGCACTGTAACTCTTCATGTGACTCTTGCTTTCGTTTGGATGCTTATGAAAATGTTCTGAAACTTAGTATTGAGTTTTGTTATGGTATCAGAGATGCCCATTGCTTAATAAACTTTGTTACTGTCAAATTGCGATTTCCTGAGTAGGGCAGGTGTATGAAGCATCAGCGATGACTTGAAACTTGATCCGTAAGGTAGTCCACGTGTTTGATGGATGTGTTTGATGGCACTAATTATAGGTGTTGAAAGCACAAACTGAAAATGACCCTATTGGGAGGGCATTGAAGAAAAGCTGGTTGCAGATGCCAAGCTATTTCAACTTGGTGTAAGAGAGACAACAAAGTTGCATCTCCATCTCTTTATCTATGATTGAAGAGATCACTGAGCATGAAAGTTTTGTGAGATTAGCAAGTCTATTTGGAACAAGTTACAAATTGAGTACGAAGCAAGATCGACACTGAAGTCTTGCATCTTACCAATCAACTTCTTAGTGTAAGATGGGACAACATTAAGTTGTGGAAGCACGTAAGTTCAATGAAAAGGATTGGAACAAGAAAGGATGGTCTAACTTGGGGACAATAGCCAAGACAAGATCAAAGGTATTGGCATCCTCAAACTTGGACCATAATGTGGGGACATGCCACTCAAAAACATGGACATGCAAATGTGGTCAGCTGCAATTTTGAAGCACGCCAAATAAGAGATGAGGTTATAAATGAAGTCATTGCCTTTGCACTCCAATAAGGCATTTAGTATCTATGCAAAACCCTAGACAAATTGAGGGACTTGTGTTGGCCATAACGCTTGAAGGTGGTTGTTAATTGTGGCATACAAGAAAACCTAAATGTGCTTAAGAATGTGCATAAGAACGAGTTCATTGATAGTAGCTTACCAAGAAACCCAAGCCTGCCATTTGTGAAGCATGTACACTTGACACAAAGAACATAGAGACGCATTTAATGGCACTAGAGCTCGTGTAGGAGAAATCTTCGAACTCGCACATTGTGATCTATGTGGGCTTATTAAAATAAGTTTTTTTTTTGGCTCAAGATATTTATTAATATTTATTGATAATTCCAATCACAAGACCATCTACTTTTTGAAGCTAAAGTTTGACACTTTTGAAGTGTTTAAAGACTTCAAGAGTTTTGTTAAGAGGCAGATAAAATCAAAGATAATAATTCTCAAAACTAATAATGGAGGAGAAAATGTGAGCAATGCACAAAGATCATAGAAAAGAGTACATAATGAGGTAGTACATTATGTTGTACACAAGTCAACATAATGGAGTCAGGAGTAGTGGAAATGAACATGGCCATAGTGAACGTCGTCTGTTGTTTGCTTGCACAAGCAAACCTTTCAACGAATTTCTAGTTAGAAGTAGTAGCCTTGGCAATGTACTTGTACAATCATACAGTCACTACTACTGTTCAAGGCAAGACTCCGGAGAAGTTATGGTTAGGGAAAAAATCAAACGTTTTTCACATTCACATTTCTCGATTTCACGTTTTTCACGATTTCCATGCACACAGTTAAGGAAAGATAGACGATTGAGAATGACCAAAGGGCATAAGGACAAGCAAACTACCATCCAAAAATTGAGGGCATCCAAAAATCGAGCTAGAGGCTAGTGTTTGAAGAATTTTAGACTTTAACAAACCAATATCAAATATCACGCAATGACGCATACTAAACAAGTTATACAAAGCATACACGAAGCGCTTTACATACCAAAGTTGAAACCTGAAATTAAAGATGATTCAGAAACATGGAAAATGATCCACTATCTACACATGCCTCATGAGAATGATGAATATGTCATAAACCATTTGATACATATATATATATATATATATATATATATATATATATATATATATATATATATATATATATATATATATATCATAGTGGCATGTGGTACTGCCATTATGGTGCCGCCCAAAAATCCGCAGTACCAGGGCGGCACCATTTTTTATTCTAAAAAAAAAAAAAAAATTTAGTGGGCAATATGGGTATCAGCTTGAAGCTGTTGACGAGAGCAGTGCATTTATGCAGGTTGCCGGTGCTTTCAGCTACAAAATGTGTTACACAACTAAATAATGCACCTCTCAGTTTAGTAGTCACTAGTTAACCGTGAGCTCAAATCCGTAAGGCCCTCGTTATGAGGAGAAGCCATTATTGAGCACGGTTGTTAGTATAGGGTCTACTGTGAGACCATGATGGTTATGAGATGGCTAGCTTACAGTTTCTATATAGCAGCAAGTCTTGGGGGGTTCGGGGGACGTTAGCCCCCCGAGAAACGGGGGGTTCGGGGGGTTTGGGGGGTAGAGCCCCCTAACAACGGGGTCCGGGGGCTGCCGGTAGACCCCGGCCCCGACGGTACGACCTCTTCATGATTTGGCCTTCCGACTCCCTGAGCGAAAACACACTTTTTGGTGTTTTGCATCCCCTTGGTCCTTTGGCTGTTCGCTCTCGTCAAAACCGGCAACCTGCATAAATGCACTGCTCTCGTCAACAGCTTCAAGCTGATACCCATATTGCCCACTTAATTTTTTTTTTTAAATTTAAAAAAATATTGAAAAAAAAAATTATATATTATGGTACTGCGGATCAGTATGGATCCGCGGTATCGGGATCTGCGGATCCTGGTATCGCTGGATCTATGATATATATATATATCAGACATGAGGGTCCGGGCCGGACGCGGCCTTTTCGCGTCCGACGCCCGGACCCGGAGGCGTTTTTTATAAAAAAAAAAAAACAAAAAGGCGCGCAGGCAGCGGACTGTTCAGAAGAAGCCCGAGAGAGAGAGAGAGAGAGAGAGAGAGAGAGAGAGAGAGAGAGAGAGAGAGAGAGAGAGAGAGAGAGAGAGAGAGAGAGAGAGAGAGAGAGAGAGAGAGAGAGAGAGAGAGAGAGAGAGAGAGAGAGAGAGAGAGAGAGTTATGGTGTTTGTGTGTGTGTGTGATGAGTTGTGTGTGTGTGTGTGTGATAATTTATGTGTGTGTGTGTGGATATTGTTGATTTGTGTGCATACAGATGTGTGTGTGTGGTGATTTGTGTGTGAGAGAGAGAGGAAGAGACAGAGAGTGCGAGGGACGGAGAGAAAGAGGATTTGTGTGTGTGCGCACGTGTACGAGACATGGTGTGTGTGTGTGTGAGTTTAGGATTTAGGGTTTAGGATGCTTGGGTTTGGTGTCGAGGAGAAGAGAGAGAGAGAGATATTAGATTTGCGTGCTTCTGTGAGTGTGTGTGAGAGAGAGAGAGAGAGAGAGAGAGAGAGAGAGAGAGAGAGAGAGAGAGAGAGAGAGAGAGAGAGAGAGAGAGAGAGAGAGAGAGAGAGAGAGAGAGAGAGAGAGAGAGAGAGAGAGAGAGAGAGAGAGCCGCTCGTCCCATTTGGGATGAGGTGGAGTTGATGCCCGACAAAAAGTGGCGTTGCCCTTTTTGTCAAAAGCAGTTCACAGGGAATGCCTCTTGGGTTCAAGCACATTTGGGGGGATTGCGAGTCCGACCCACGGGGGGACGCTACGGGATCAACGTTTGTATGGTCATCCCCGCTGCAGAGAGGGCTCGCATTCTCGAGGCATATTCTGAGCCAGCTGCTAAGCCCGGCGAGCCGTCCACAGATGCCGCGGACTCTATTTCTACTGGTGCACCCACTGCCACCGCCCCTGCCACTGGTACACCCAGCGCCACCGCCCCCACCGTCGCATCGGCACCCGCCACCACCACTGCATCCGCACCCGCCACCGCCTCCGCCTCCGCCTCCGCTACAGCCACAGCCACCCGTACCCCCTCCGCCAGTACTCCCCATGGATCCACAGACTCCACTGCTGCACCTACGCCTTTGCCATCACTGTCGGGCGCCTGCCTTGGGTCAGTGAGATTCTCACGAGGGCACTTGCGGTTGTGGACTTCATCACACGCAAGCGCCGCATGATGGCCCTTTTTTGCACATTCAGCAGGTAAGTTGCTACTTATTTTTTGGCTCGTTCAAGATGCTTCTTTATTTTTTGCTCGTTTCATGTGTGCCTCTCATTCCGTTTGTCAATGTAGGCTCGACTTGAAGAGAAGCCTGTTCGCACCTGCTTCGCCTACCAGTTCATCATGCTTGAGCGGCTACACAAGCTCAAGGGTGAATTGCGGCACATGGCCACTTCTGCAGAGTTCACCGCCATGGACCTGTCCACGACCCTAGAGGGCTTGGCCTTCCACGACATCCTCTTCATGGAGCCTTTCTGGGTGGATATGCAGCAGCTCATGGACGTCATGCGCCCCATCTACTCTGTTCTAAGGCTCGTTGATCGCGAGAGGTGCACGATGGGCCTCATTTATGAGTTCATGGACCTCATAGGCGAGTCTCTCTAGCGTTCCGAGCTGGACCCTGCCAGGTATAACTTTTTTCCGTCTCACCATCCTTACTTCCATTTCGCACTCTATTTCGTCTTGCTGCCGCAACACGATTGTATGTAACTGTTGCCTCCACGTGGTTTGGTCCACAGGTTGGAGCCTATCAGGCGCTTGTGGCAGCGGTGATGGGATAAGTTTCATCGGCCCATTCACAGTGTGGCCCACATACTACATCCGCTGTTTCTGAGCGAGAGGTAGTACGACGATGCAGAGCTGCGTGCGGATTGGTTCGCATACATCCGCCTCCTCAGCAGCGATACTGGGTTCCGCAGCAGGCTTGAGGTGCAGAGGCTCGGTTACAGGTAAACTCTTGATCTATCGTACGCTGTCGTTCGTTCAATTTCCCTGCGCGAGCTCAAGTGTACTCAAGCATATCGTTGCTCAACTGCAAGCACTCTCTAGGGCTGTTCGGGGAGGACCTTGCACGTGTTCGAGAGATCAGGCTCTTCCCTGTATCATGGTGGGAGAGCTACGGCGCTGGGCAGCCAGACCTGAGGACGCTCGCGCTCCGAGTCCTTTCACAGGTATGTTGTCTAATGTCATTCATCCAACCAGTTATCGCATTTTCTCTACAAGGTCGGTACTCACTCGAGTTGTTGGCAATTAATGCAGGACTGTTTTGCTTGTGTGTGCGAGCGGAATTGGTCAGCGTTCAGCCTTGTTCACACGAACAGGCGGAACCATCTGACGACGGAGCGATGCAATGACCTGGTGTATTGCAACACCAACACCAGAGTGGTTCGACGCATCACGGAGAGCATGAGGGTAGGAGGTGCACGCGCCCTACTGCTGCGGTATATTTCGTTGCTCTGTTGTTTTGCTTTCGTATTGGTTTTAGACATTCAGTTTAATGCCCTCACGGTTGCTTCGGCTATTCTCAAGAATGATTCACTTGTGCAAGTCAATCCCGATGAGTGCCTGGTTGCAGCGGCCGATCATGAGCCAAAGCCAGAGGTTGATCCAGATGATGCCGCTCGGCGTGCTCTGCGGGGTGAGCCCGAGGATGATGTCGATGCCGATGAGACCCCCACCCTCCCTGCTGACGTTCCATTGCCCTTCTCTGATGATGAGCCCACATATGATTCAGACGAGAGGGTCGACCTAGTGGGGGATGGTCCACGTGCCCCACCCAGTACTCCCGCATCACGCCCCCTTTCAGATGATGGCAAGTCAGAGTTTGCGAGGGAGACAGAGGCTGCTGCTCAGAGACAGATAGCGCAGAGACGACTCAGAGCATCACAGGCTGGCAGTTCTTCCCAGAGACCCCCCCTGTGGCAGAGGGAGACCCCCAGGCAGGAGTGTACCACAGAGGGTTCCTTCTGGCAGACCCAGAGGCAGGCCAGCCAAGAGGGGACGCACTGATGATTTTTCTAGTCGTCTCTTGGCAGGCGCTGGCCCAGACTTAGAGGAGTCCTAGATGCCTCTAGACTCCCAGCCAGACTTTGTATTTGACACCCCTGAGGATGCATCTGGCACGTAGAGGGATGATTTTTTTAGCACAGACTTGTAGATATTGATACACACAGACTATCATGTATATTGGCATCAGATGAGATGTATATATTTTTTTACAGTTTATTCGTGTCATGGCTAATTTATCATGGTTGCTTACAAATGGTTAGCTCTGTGAAATTTGAATGGTTAGTCAAAAATGGTTTGCTCTGTGCAAGATGAGAGAGAGAGAGAGAGAGAGAGAGAGAGAGAGAGAGAGAGAGAGAGAGAGAGAGAGAGAGAGAGAGAGAGAGAGAGAGAGAGAGAGAGAGAGAGAGAGAGAGAGAGAGAGAGAGAGAGAGAGAGAGAGAGAGAGAGAGAGAGAGAGAGAGAGAGAGAGAGAGAGAGAGAGAGAGAGAGAGAGAGAGAGAGAGAGAGAGAGAGAGAGAGAGAGAGAGAGAGAGAGAGAGAGAGAGAGAGAGAGAGAGAGAGAGAGACCAACACATCTGCATCTTTCTCATCATGTTCAGCCATTCAACATAACACGCTAAACCCGACACCCTAACAAATGGCACAGTTAACATAACACCATAAACCCTAACAAATCATCATAAACCCACAACCCCACAGCCATAACCATCAAGACAAGCCACAACCATAATCATCATAACCACATCCATAAACATCATCAACCTCACCTCACGTCCTCATTGTGTCTTAGGCATTGCACCACAAGTATGTGCAGATTCAACATCAAAGTAGCACTTGTGTAGCATACACTTAAACCTGCGTAGAATGTATTAATGGTCCAGGAATACCGTCCACAGGTTCGTTAAGCGGGTACGAACCCAAGGGACCGAGCCTGGCTTAATTCGGGTATCGTCCGGTCAAAATGGCCGTTCGACGGGACAGAAACGCAATTAGGTCAATTGAAATGGACTAGTTTTGCAGTTTTCCGTCCGACGGCCCCATTTCTTCAAGCGGGATCCGTTTCAGGTGCCGTCTGTTTCGGCCAGTGGACAACCTCGATAGGAACCTGTCGGAATAGACAAGACGAGGAAAGGACTGACAAAAAACCCAGAACGTCCGTCCGAAGTTCGATGTTGAACAGGGCTTCAAGGACACTTTGCGAGGGACAAGACCTGAAAACATTTGGAATCAACAAAATGGCCCAGGAATACAGTCCATGGATTCGTGATCCTGATTCGAAGTCAAGGGATCGAGTCTGGCTCGATTCGGGTGTCGTTCGGTGAAAATGGCCCTTCGACGGGATAGAAACGCAATTAGGTCATGTGAAATGGACTAGTTTTGCAGCTTTCCGTCCGACGGCCCCGTTTCTCTAAACGGGATCCGTTTCAGGTGTCGTCCGTTTCGGCCAGCGGACAACCTCGATAGGAACCTGTGGGAGCAGACGGGACGAGGACCGGACGGACGACAGGCCCAACACGTCCTTCCGAAGTTCGACCATCCGTGGGAGAATTGATCAGATCATATAAGACATAGTACTGTGTAGGTCTCGTCGGTTCCCTGTAGTGAATGAAACAATTTTGCATAAGTGATTAGTAAGCTGTTGGAGTTCACCCGGGGGGAAACCGATCACATCATATAAGACATAGTACTTTTGTAGGTCTCGTGGTTCCTTGTAGTGAATGAAACAGTTTTGCATAAGTAATTAGTAAGCTGTTGAAGTTCATCTGGGGGGAAACCGATCACATCATATAAGACATAGTACTGTGTAGGCCTGTGCTGACAGAGGTAGCTATACTTCTTGCAGGACTTTCAGTAGGATAATTCTGTCACTGCTGCAGCAGAACAGAATGGGATGGTCGGTCTTGTGGTTCCCCGTAGTGAATGGCATAGTTTTGCTGACCATTTACTCTTCTGGTGTCCATTAACTTCTGGAGTTCAAAATTGTGAACATCAGTTTTTCCACAGTTGTTTTCATCAAGCCATGGAATTGAGGACGCACACCACACAAGCCCATCAAAATGCGCAAAAGTGTGGACCTATCGTATGCTTTAGGGCCAAGGGCTAGCAAACAAACGGCGAGAAGAAGGACATCAAATACACTGTTGAGCAAGATTCTTCTGATGATGAAGAGTACAAGCCTTCAGCTAGCCAGGAAGAAAGTTCGATCTCTTCCATAACTGGCGAGTGCGACAGACGTACTGAAGCTGTTTGGTTATCGACGGAGATGGTGTAAATGAAAGTCAATTAGAGCAGGTTTTGCAATCAATACAGCGTTCTGATTTCCAGTTGTGTTGGCTTTATACTGTTTTATGATTTAGGTTTTGGCTTCACTGCCCATTTCCTGAACTCAGAAACCCAACGAAGCAGTATATATCAAGCAATGTTCACTACCCTTCCATCTGGATATTTGGCCAGGAAGCCTTGCAAGAAAGCAATGGCCAAAAAGGTCCTTCCAGGGCATGCAGGCGAAAGGAGTGGTTGTGTCGCCCTTACGTACTCCCGGATTTTACCACACCATTAATTGCTCCGTTTTCGACTCCACGTCAAACGTTTTTGGTGAGCCTTTAGAGAAAACACCAGCTGGTTTTTGATTCGTGGATCAGAAACTAGTGGGTGCTGTCTCTGGAGGCTCATCAGAAACGTTTGACGTGGAGGCCAAGACGGAACAATTGATGATGTGGTAAAATCAGGGAACACGTACTGGCGTCAGAACTACTCCTACCATCTCTATGCACTGGAAGGACATTTTTGACCATTGCTTTCTTGCAAAGCTTCTTGGCCAAACATCCAGATGAAAGGGTATTGATCATTGCTTGATCTATGTTGCTTCCTTGGGTGTCCGAGTTCAAGAAATGACTAGCAATGCCCATAAAACTTCCTTTCAAACTGTGTTCCTATTGCAAAACATGCTTTAACTGACTTTCATTCACACCGTCCTTGTCATATACCAAGGAACTTCAATACTTCTGTCACACTTCAGACTTATGGAAGAGCTCGAACTTTGTCTGGCGCACTGAAGGCTTGTACTCCTCATCGTCATCAGAATCTTGCTCGACAGTATCTTTGATATCCTACTCTGGTTGTTTGTTTCCGAAACCCTCCAGGGCCTCCTCATCTTCAAATCTCTCCTCATCTCTCTCCTCAGTGTCATTCCCACCCTCCTCTCCTGCATCCTCTGCATCGGCCCTAGCCATGGGCATAGTGGTCCTACGTTGCCTCCTATTATGTGGTGCCAACTCCCGATGATACTTTGAAAATATCTCATCAACGGTCGGAAGATCTTAGTCACTCGTTGGAATCCTAGGCGTACCATCTCTCTGCATGTGCTTGACTAAGCCAATTGGCTTGGTCAAATCAAGCAATTGCAACTTGATTCTTGTTGCATAATGCTTGAAAACAGGAGGTGAGTAACCTTTGAAAGCAATACTCAATTGAGGTAGATCCTTTTGTTGTAATCTATGCTCTTAAGACACATTTATAAGGTGATAAGTTTATTGTTTTTACATATCATCAAGCCTTCAGATAAACCATTGCAATCTTAAAGTTCACAAGGCTGAGTAGGTCGAGCTCATGCAAGAGTTCAACTACTAGGTTTATTATATCAAAGGGGCTTCTAATCTTGTAGTAGATGCTTTTAGTAGAATTAATTGATTTGAATTCACTTTCCCTTGATGAGATCTATATCACTTTTACTTTTTTCCTTAAAGGGTTATGTCAAAATGACTCATACTCTAGTTTGATATGGCATAAAGTTCAGACAAAATGTATGATGACACTAAGTAAAATGATGTTTGGTGGAATTAGGGGGAGGAGAAGATAGCACATCAATTTTCTATTCACAATTGATTGTTGTTTAGGGATACTTCAAGGATAGTAAGGTCTGCGTGCCAGAGAATGACAAGACTAGATGTCAAATGTTCCATGAACATCATGGCTTGTCGAGTGTTGCACTCAGACATTCATAGGACTTTTGAGTTACTACGAAGATATTTTTATTGGCCAAAAAATAAATAAAACTACGTGGAATCTTATGTATTTAGTTGTAAACAGTTTTAACTTAAGAAAGTGGAATGCCTAAGAGCAAGTGACTCTATTGTATTCATCAGATATTCCCAATAAAAGGTGAGAGAGTATCGCATTTGATTTTGTAGTTGGTCTTCTAAGGACTTGGAAAAGTAGTGATGCGGTCCAGGTTTTGGTGGATTGTTGACCAAATTAGCTACCATTTTGCTTGTGAAGATGACAACTAAAGCTTTTGACTTAGATCAAATATTTGTAGAGGTTTATTAGATTTATGGATTGCCTAGTGATGTTGAGTAATCGAGATGGTCAATTGACATGACAATTTTGAGCTGAGCTTAAGCTTTTTAGATCATCTTGAAGTTGATGGTCAAGACTCAAAGCAAAGGGCTAAGCAAATGATGGAAGATATGCTTAGAGCATGTTTTTTCTAAAAAGAAATTTTGATGGAAAATTAACCCTTTTCATTGTTGAACTTTGCTTTGCAACAATCTCAAGCATTATACCACTTAACACATCCCCTTTATGCTTATTTATGGGTTTTAGTCGAGACCTCCCATTGCTATGGAAATTAAAGGGATTAAGCTTTGGAAGATCATGGATGTTTTGCAATGATATGCAAGAAATGTTATGGTTACTATGTGAGAATGTCTAGAGTGTCTAGGATAGAGAAAGACGTTATGCAAATTTGAAGAGAAATCCCCAAGAGTTTAGGGAAGGTGATGGGGAGTATTTGAGATTTTCAAAGGACTTTAAAGTATTGTGGATTGGAAAGCAATTCAAACTACTTGCAAGGTTTATGTACCTTTCAAAAGACTCTTTGCCTTTCACAAAA
Organism: Diphasiastrum complanatum; assembly: GCA_029204225.1. Taxonomy (NCBI): domain Eukaryota; kingdom Viridiplantae; phylum Streptophyta; class Lycopodiopsida; order Lycopodiales; family Lycopodiaceae; genus Diphasiastrum; species Diphasiastrum complanatum. Next base: position 2,672 of record MU832094.1, on the reverse strand, counting down.
ACTTTTGGATGGTACCGTTACTAAGGTACATCCAGTCTTTTGTTGTAGCATATTTGAAGCAAGGTGTACAATGATTCACTCAATTATGAAGATCCAGTTGTGTTAAAGACATTTCATCTCTGATTTTTTTGAAACAGAAAGAATACTTCATAGGAGACAAAAACGATTAAGAATTTGTCTTGTCTTTGAGTACTCGATTCAATGGAAAGGAAAAGGAAGTTAAGAAAATGATCAATTTAGGGATAGTATTGAAAGTCCTAAATGTATTGCTTTGACTTCCATTTTTGAAGACAATATTATTCTTGGAGAGAAAAATATGTTATGTTGCTAATCAGGTTATTCTTGGAAAGTCTCCAACCTTGGGTTAGGTGAGTATAGAAAGGCTAGAAGCTATAGTTAATTGAGTGCAATTGATTGTGACTAGAGTTGGAGCTCCCGATCGGTGGACAAGCAATCATGGACATCAAATGTTGGAGTGAGCTTTATAATTTTTGGGCAATGGACATCCAATCAACTATTGATCGATCTATGCTTGAATGGTTTGAGAATCCCATAGATCGTCCAATACTTGAGCAAGGCATTTTTGTGAGTGGGATGGGCTTAGACACGTTAATGTTAGGTTAAATCCCAGGAGCTTAAAAAACATGGGCATTTTGTGTTTTTGTAATAAAAACCCAAAATAGAATGCACTTTTTGTAACTTTCTATGCATTATAAAAAAGATTGAAAGGTAAGAATAACTTTGTTGATAATGCTTGCTTTTGTGTGTCATACACTAGCCCTTATGTTAGACTCTCTAACTGCAAACCTCCAGGTGCCGGTTAATCACAAGATACCGAATGATTCACGTTCACCTCGCCGTAGACTAAACCGGGTCCACCCGCCGTGCCCTGGCCTGCGACCGTTCAAGCGGGATCCGAACTACCATCCTAGACGACGGCCCATACCACCGCCTAGGCTCTCAGCCATCTCCTGCCCCAAGCTAGCATACATCCTGGCGTAGCACACGCTGTCCATCCACCTCCTCCCTAGGTAGATAGAATGGATGCAAATGAGCCCTTCTCCCCTTGTGTACTTCCAAGGAGAGAGACTCCTCCCAAGCCATGTGCACACCTAGATCACGACACGTGGGTAACCATGCAGGTTCATGAGTCACTGGTCAAGTCTACAGGCCCAGTCATCGTCCAGTCTCAAGTTTAGGGTTGGGACCCAAGGGAGTTGGGTCCCTAACATTCCCTCTTCCTTAAAAAAATTCCTTATCTAAGGAAGAAAATCAGGGAACTTCCGTTTAAGGTCATGTTCCGTTTCCCAAGTATCATCATCCTCAGAACTTCCTTTCCAACGAACCAAGTACTCAGTTACTTGTCAGTTTCTGAGCCCATGTTGACGTACATCAACCAATGGCCTGTGTGTTCCGTAGGTACAACGGATGTTAGGTCCTCAAGCTGAACTAGATCCTCCTGATAGTATCAAGTCATCCCTTCCACCAAGTCGTTCCTTTAAACGACTAATGTGAAAAACTGGATGAACCTTAACACCTTGAGACAGCTCCAGCTGATAGGCATTCAATGGAGTTTCTTTACTATATGAAATGGCCCATGCATAGCGAGGTGATAACTTAGGACATTTTCCAGTCTTTAAACACCTTAGAGTCTTTTGGGATTCTAAGATTATACCCAAGCCCCTTCCTCATAGACCCTAGGTTGTCGCTTTTGATTAGCATAAAACTGGCTCTATCCTGAGCGTTCTTTTTACGTTCTCGCGAGCAACAAAGCAACATTTCTTGCATATATGCAGGAAATCTACTACATGCTTTACCTTGAGGCCTTTGAGGCCACTAAATGGGAGCCTAGGTTGGAAACCATACATCAGAGAAAATGGACTACTGTCGCTAAGTGCCTTTGCGCTGTTATACGTAAACTCAATCATTGTGAAGGTACCTTTCCCAATCCGAACTGTCTTTTGGAAAATATGCCCGAAGCATATCTTCATAGATTGGTCTCGTCCTCTTTGTTTGACCATCCGATTCAAGATGATCTGATGACCCCCTACTTAGAGTGGTCTCTAATTTCTCAAAGACAGTGAACTTTGGATCTCGATCACTAACAATGTCATTCGACAACCCAAACAATCTAAACAACTTTTTAACAAAAAGCTGAGGAAGGCACCCTACAACCCCCTTCATCCGAATGAGGTCATAAGGACCAAAAACAGCGTGTTAAAACAACAATGCTCGCACACAGAATTACCAGCAAAGGAAAGTTCTACACTAGATATGCTAGAGTTACCTGGCGTTTTAAAAGATGCCCCTTTAGCCTTCCGTTTTCTTTGGACATTCCTTTGCGACATGACCTGGTTCCATGCATTTAAAGCACATATTCGCTTCTGGCTTTCAAGAAGGTTTCTTGATCCAAGGTAGATCTTTTCTTCGACTTACCCGAACCTGAAGACCCATCTTTCGCCTTATCTTTCGATTTCTTTGGAAGAAAGGCTTCTTACCCTTTACGTCGGGCAAGACACCAGTCTCAGGTTTGGCCACTATACGAGTATCATCGTATATCTTGGCCGACGCGAACAACATCCTCGAGGGTAAGAGGCTGGTTTCCTCCTGACCTCTAGCTGATAGTCTCTTGCAACCCAAGTATAAAATGCAACTTTACTAACAAAGGATCT